>CAJNOP010000246.1:0-62335 GCA_905250075.1 Rotaria sp. Silwood1
TGCATGGAAATGATGTATAGAAAGAGCATACAGATTCCGACATGCATAAAAAAACGTTAAGAAAACGCTTAGAAACAATAGAAGTCATATCTCATACGACTCGAATTCTAAAATGTGGAAATCTGGTAGGTCGAGTACTTTTTATGGTCAAGTACATTTGAATCGACTCTTCGTCAGAAAGGATTCCAATGCATATAATAGTTCTGATTACGAGAATCCATTAGGCATAAACCAATAGCATCACGATCACTCAAAGAGAATGTTTTCTTAGAATCCTATAGAAGGTGTTCGCGTACGTCACTATATGAAACCATTTATAGATTTCCTAGAAAAGAGTTCCGAGCTCTCAGAAACCTCTTGGCAGGCATCACAAGTAGCTGAAAAAGCTCAAGGTTTCGGAGACCTAGTAGAGGTTTCCGGTTCTTCGAAAATATATGCTGCCAGTATAAAGAATAATCGGACACTTAAGACCATTTCCATCCTTGTTGAACAGTGATTTTGGTCTATGTCTATGAAAATCACGTGAATTTTTTCAAGACATGTTAGGACAATAACGGAAAAATTATGTTAAAACTCTTCGCCTAACACCGTTACTTTTGAGAGTCATATTCAGCAGACAAAGTTTAAAAATAATGCATTTGGTAACGTAAAATTTTTTGCGCGCCTTGATTTTATGTATTCAAGGTTTTTTATTTAACAGAGCACGTCGGAATTCACAGTATAATAGAGTCTTTTTCGATAAAGGCTTACTTCCTAACTGCGTAAAAGTGATGAGAAGTTCACAACCTAAGCCAAACTTTAAAAATTGGCAGAAATTTACTGCTTTCTCAAAATTTTTTCGAGGTTCTCAGTTTTTGAACTTCTCATCAGTTTTATCCAACTCGAAAGTTAATATTTATAGAGAAAGACTCTGTCGTGTCCTGAATCCTGATGTGCTCTTCCAAACAAAAAATATTGAATATATATAATCCAGACGCAGAGAGCTGTTTAATGCTACCAAATGCACTGCTTTTAAGCTTTATCTGGTGAATATCACTTTCAAAAATAACGGTGTTGGTTGAAGAGTTTTAACATAATATCTCCACTACAGTCCCAACATATCTTGAAAAAATTCATATGATTTTCATGGACATAAATCAAAATCATTGGTTATGAAGGATGGGAATGTTCTTAAGTGTCCGATTATTCTTTAGACTAGTAACATAGGTTTTCAATTGCTACTCGACAAAACAATTGAAGAGAGACTCAGTTTTAAGAAATCCATTCCTTCTCTTACTTGAAACGAAACAAAGGTCAGAAAAAAAACGTAGCTTCGAGATTCTCAAGTTTTCTAGTCTCTTGAAGACAGAGCGTTGGTGTGCTAATGTTCTCAAGTCGTTTAAATATGGAGTTTTGCAACCAGTCATAACTTTCAAGGTTCACAATTCTCAAATATTTTAAATGCAAAGTCTTAAAGTCAGCCAAAATCTTCGAATGTTTTAGAAACAAAGTCTTGAAGCTATTCAGAGTCATGACCTCATAAAACTTTTATATTTGTCAAAGTTAACGTTTTTATCGGTATAATTTCTGACGTCTGACAGTTCTTTATGATTAAAGCAGAAGAAGCTTCTAATCTTAGAGTCATTAAGTCTTTGTACGTGTTTCAATTGGGAAACTTTGCGGTGTTTTTTAATTCAGAGTTTTTGTAATAGTAAGACGCTTAATTCTGCAAGTCTTTGGAGGTTAGAGTGTCTTAATCAGCGGAAACCTTTTGTTATAAAGGTTTTGTGATTGTCAATATTAGCTTCTTCGATATAGTCAAAGTTTTTCTGTCGCGAAGTCTAAAGAATCTAGGTTGTTGTTGCGAGGTGAAGCCTTGGGCTCTATGGTTTCGTTATCATTCTAGTTGAGTTTCTTTTTTAATGCATATTTGCGAATATTTCATGCCAGTAGATTGAGGAATTACACCTGGGAATGCGAAATAGTTATGTCAAGTGTCAATAAAAATTATCAAAAAAGAAAAGTTCTATTTAATTTTTTTTCTAATTCACAAAAGATTATTTCTCACTAAAATGAAGTGTTAAAGAACTCGGTATAAAAAAAATTAAGTTTTCCTCGACTTTGGTGAAAATGAGTGGTTCTTCAATCAGATAAAGTAATATGTCCAGTGAGAAAGACTAAAAACATTGTGTCTAAACAGAATGGATACTCTCATATAATAATAACATTTCTGTCGCATTTTTCTAGAGATGCAGTTTTTCTTATAATAATATAATACATTTTCACTTATGAATAATCTGCATAAATCAGTTGAAACAATCTTTAAACATGTAAAAGTTACATTGTACTTTTTTCAAGCTGTTCTCAGGAATAAGATATGAGAAATTAGAAATTTAAGCAGAAAATTGTTTTTATTTTTCTTTTATTTTGGATGGATAGAGTCTATCGAGTAGTATAGGAAAACTACAGCCTTAGAGGTTCAAAAGTTGGTTTTGACCGAAAAGAATTGCAAATAATAAGTTTTTCGAAAACATGAAAAATGAGTGAAGTTTTGAATATTATGCAAAATATTCGTGTTTGTTGTCGCTTTAAAATTCGTAAACTAGGTTTTTTTGTAATTCTCTCTGTAGAACTGTGTAATTTCTTTACACTTGCGAATTTATCAAGTACTTTTGTATGAGTAAGGAAAACGTAATTTTCCGTAGATTACAGACAACATTCCAAAGATGAAAACGTTACGCATCCTTTAATATTAATAAGGATTTCTTATTTCGAAAATCAATCTTTTCGTTATTACGAGCAACTTAATATAAAAAGAGCACGTACTTGAAAATGTTGACGATGAAGATTTCGTGTTCAAATAAAAAGCATGTGATGCTCGAGATCAATATAACAAATCTGATCAAATGACATAGATTTCATCAAAAAACTATTTACTATCGAAATTCGATCCCTGCTTTTCCTTTGATTTAGGGAAGATGATGCCGTCTAGATGCCTCTCCGAGTCAGGTGTCGGATATAATAACTTTTTGATGAAATCTATGTCATTCGATCCGATTTGTTATCTTGATGTCAAATGTCACATGGATTATATTTGAAAATGAAATCTTGCTCGTCCAAATTTTCAATTGCGTGCTCTCTTTTTATTGTGTTACTCGTAATATCAAAAAGGATACCAGATGTGGATGCGTGCGTGTGCGGGTGTGGGCTGTGGGTATGAATGCGGGGGTGTGGTTGTGAGTCGTTCTGGGTATGCGGGTGTGGGTGTGGGCGTGAGTGGGTGTGGGTGTGGCAAGGGGGAAACAGCGGACTTCAGACTTCAAGACTTCAAAAGATTTCAAGTGACTTCAACAACAGAGACTTCAAATTCTCGAAAGACTTCGAACGCCTTCATGAGACTTCAAGGAACTTCTGAGAGTTTACGAGACTTCATGGGACTTCACAAGACTTCATATGACTTCATATGACTTCATTAGACTTCATTAGACTTCAAGATACTTCTAGATTGCATGAGCGGTCGAGAAGCCTTAGAAATGGCATCAGATTCTTGTACCACACAAAACACACTATCTATTAGATACAGATAAAAAATAATTTATTTTCATAATTCTATATAAGAGTATATACATGTATATGTATAAACTCAATAATAAAAGAAAATGCAGCTAAAATTTGTGTTTGAAAATTAGTAGATTTTCAACATATTTCTTCTTTTTTTGTCATCATCAGACTAAATCCAAGTCCAATCCATTATCAATATAGAACTTGTTCATAACTATTATTCATAATTTCACCATTTGTTTCAAAGATAAATACTCATGGTAATTTGAAATGAAAATTTTAGCTGCATTTAATCACGCAAAAGAGCTAGTTAGTAATTTGAATATATTGTCTTCGTTAAAGAAACACACTGCTTTTAAATTACATGATTTAAGTAAAAATATATTTGACAGTGTTATATTGAAGATTGATTCAGATAATTATTCGATAGCTGATTCAGACTCATCCTCAAATTCTGAATCTGATTATGATGATGGAGCAATGGAAGGTAATGAAGTTATTAATGATTTGTTCAGCTTGAATGAAGAAGAGCAAGATGTGACAAACATACAAAATGTTGATAAAATTAAAATTAATAAGATGAACTTTAATGGTATACGTATATTCGACTCCATCAATCCAGCATTGAAGAGCTCTTATTTTCAGGTGCAAATAAATAACAAGCCTAAATTTATACATAAGCAAACAGCGTGTTGGCTATTGACCGATAAAGCTAGCCGTTTATCAACTGACAGACTTTCACGAGTGATAGAAGCAAACAAAAAGATTAAAATTCATAATTAACATTGATATCTAATTGACAAAACATTTCGTATGCAAATGCATAACTATTAAAAAGAATTGAACCATTAACTATGCTACTTTTTAAGTTCAAGCGAACACGAACTTTTCCAGCAGATTGAGAACACAATAAAAGTTCACATATCTGCTAAAATAAGATCATCAAAAACTTTACGATTTCATTGTGTTTCTTATAAATTTTTTGTACACTAAGTGTACATCGAAAAATCCAGACGACTTCATGAGACTTTATAAGACTTCATGGGACTTAAGAAAAACAGCATGCTTCTCATGGTCACGGTATTGATTTATTGTTTTTCAGGAGTACTCTAGAATCTCCAAAGGAAGGGCAACAAAACTATATCAAGATGCTGTTCCTAACTACTACCAGTATGATATCCAAACCATCGAAACACAATTTACCACCTCATTTTGTTCACCAAAGTAATCAAAAAATATAAATTTTTATCGTATTTTGATAGAAAAGCCACTTTTTTAATATAGGAGAAAAAAGCAATTCTTTGAAAACTTTGAACTAAACCGATAGAAAAATAGTTAGAACAATCTTTCTATACATAGTTCGATGCGTCTTCATCTGCTCTTTCCAACAGTGAAAACCGGAGATTTCTATCTCGTTCGTATCAAAAGTTATTCAATAAATGCCCACGGCCATTTAACTCTGAAATGGACATTAGTATGGGAAGCTTTTGTTATTTTGTGACGAGACAGACATTGAGCAACAATCTGTCAACGTATTTCATGAACATATTAAATGTAAATCTGTCAAAACTGTCAACAGATATCAATCTATGTGCAAATGTTTGATTGACACCTTAATCAAGAGCATTTGTTAACAGATACCAATGACAGTCGACAAATATAATTCTAGGCTGCTTGTTGTAAATAGAACTTTCATTTGATCTTCTCTTTAAAATGCCTCATGTAGCCAGTGAAGCGATGGCTCTAGATCCCTATACTGTACCAGCAATGCGCATTCGACCAACAGTTCGAGAACGAAACGAACGACACTGTTGTTGTGGTTTAACTGTTAGAGATTTAATCACAATATGTTCTACTGTTTTGATTCCTCTGATTTTTGGCTTGTTTACCGTTGTTATCACTATCTATCAACAGCGCATTGCTCAGCTCCAACGGAAACAAGATCTCGAAATTTCACATCAACAGCGAGCTCATGATATTGAATTAGCTCAACAACAGAGAGCTGAAGATCGAAAACAGGCCGAAGTGAGTTCGGTCGTTTCAAAACTTGCAGATAATATATATTTGAATCGAAAATTCTTAAAATCTGTTAAATCTATTTGATGATAACAATGTCTATCTGGAGTCTTTCTAGAATGAGTAAAGTCTTAGATGATTTCCGAAATAAAACTCTATTTATTGTCAGATTCAATAATATGAAGTGCGTTACCATTTTTTTTTGAATAACTTTGTATAGGTACAAGATAGAAATATACGGCTTCTGTAGTTCTATAGAAGATATTTTAGACATTCATACTTACTCATAAACAAATTATGTACAATGTAAATTGTAAAAATTGCACTGTTTTAGAAAAGTTGGAGTAATAATTTGAATCTGATATAGAATTGTTGCCGAAAGAATGATCTTTTGAAAGGCAAAAACCACAAATCTTTATCTTGTTCCTATGAAAGCATTATTCAAAAGAAAATAACAACTTGCCTTTTATTTTGAATTGACAAATAGTTTTCATCGATATCCGATAGTAATTATTTAGTTGTCCATGGACAAGTAAATTGTTTCCTTAATAAGAAATTATTGTTTTTTTTATTGACATAGCTCTTACGAAAACAAGATCTAGAAATTGCCGAACTTCGACGAGAACAGGAACTCAATATTTCCATTGTTCAAGCACTGGCCGCTGATCGTCAACACAAACACGACCTTTCATTAGCCGACAATCTTCAAAAAGAATCCGTTCTTGTCGGTTATTTGAAAGAAATGGCTGATCTACTTGACAAAAACAAGTTCACTCTCGACAACCATGTTGGAGTGAGCATTGTACGACCTAAAACTCTTTCTGCCCTTCGTCAACTTGACTCTCATCGAAAGGTACATCTCATTCGGTTCTTATACGAGTCAGAATTAATTATCACTGGTAAAAACCCGTTAGATCTAAGTGATGCTGATTTGGATGGTATTGATCTTTCCTTTCTCAATCTTGACTCTATTTCTCTGAAATCAGTGCACATGCGTCATGCTCTACTTATTCGTGCTAATCTAAGTTTTGCTGATTTCAGCAATAGTCTTCTCACCAGTACTAACTTCAGTGGAACTAAAATGAGCGTCGGCACTAAGTTCTATTGGGCACAAGCAGAATATGCTGATTTTAGTCGTATATCATCAGTTAAAGTCAATATGAACCGAATTGATGCACATGGAGCATCATTTCGATTCGCCAGTTTAAATCAAGCCACTTTTCATGATGCTCATCTCCAGTATGCGGACTTTGAAGGTGCTTCTGTACGTAACGCCGATTTCTATTTGGCTAATCTGGAAAATTCGACTATTATTCAGTTGCAACTACAGGAAGCGGTAGCATTTGAAGGATTGATATTGCCCAATCTTAATATTGGTGATCATAAGAATATAATTTTCAATGGGAATGCCGAACAGAAGAATGGACAATACGATTGTACAGTCAAATTAACAAGACCTATTTTTGCGTTGCTTTGGGATAGCGTGAAAAGTAAGTCATTTTTACGGTTAATGCTTTCACAAAAACCCACATGATATTGATACTGCATTGGAGATACTTATAAGAAAGATGAAAACCTTGAAGAGAAAATTTCTATTAAAAACAAAATTTCAATTTTTATTTCTCTATTGCCTGAAAAAAGCTTCTGTCTAAATCTGCCGAGTTATTCTTTCTGAACAAAATAAATATTTTCGTAAATTATACGCTATCGTTAATCAGAAATATCGATCTTCCTATCTAAACAGACAGCAATGTTGAGAATAAAAATCATGAGAATTTATTGGTTATGAAAAACATAATGCTATGCAATTGATTAAAAGTAGAAATAATAAAGAAACGAATTAGTTTCACTCTTGATGCTTAGAACTTCGAACTTCGATTTAATATGTATTGCAGTCATGAAGAAAACGGCTTCTTATCGAATTAACTCAATGAACAGAATAAGTTTTAAGATAATTCATAGATATACTGAAGAGAATGAGCTTAATAAAAATTAAAATCAAGATCTAAGCGGATTTTACTTAAATTCTATCAAATGAAAATGAGCCTATTGATTTTCGTAAAGTCAAATTGATGAGATAGACATAACACAGAAATATTCGAAAAGACTCGGGTAGAAATATGTAATGAAACCATTTTTTAGTATCAAAAGGTTATGTGAATATGATAAATCATATAGTTTTCTAAGAAGTAAAAGTCAGACTCACGTGTAAATGCATCTATTCTGCAATTTATCATAAATCTGACGATGAATAATTAGATTTTCTTGGATTGTTATACATTATATGATAATATTTATAACTTTTTTAATGTCAAAAACATAAATTACAGTATTTTTAGTCGAATTAATGTTATTTTGAAAATTTTCGTGAATATTTATAAAACTTATCTTTCAAGACATGAAATACAAATGGGAAAGCTATAAAAATTTGGAAAATTTGACAAAAAGTGTACTTCAATTATTTCATTTTTCTCCATAATACAACTAATTATCCTCTGAAAATTCGATTCATAGTAAAATTCTAGAACTCCTCAGAGTTTATAGTATGAATGAGAGTAAATAGAAAAAATATTTTAAAATATGTGTATGTGTCTTTTCAATTTGTCAAATAAAACTTCAATCTCTCGATAGAGTAGCTGAAGACAATGACTTAGTTTGCAATATTGAATTAAAAATTTAAGAGAAATCAATATAAGTCCATTTTCATTCAACTTATAGATCGTCGTGTCATTGCCATAGCCTACAATTCAACAATTTCTCCAAGTGCCTTCATTCCCGATAAAACTGTTACTGAGCCAAATCAATGTTATTTCACGGCATTTAGTGATGAATATGATCGTGTTTCCATGTATCAACGTGTTGAATTACTTCAATATACTGAATGGATCAATGATAAGATTCTCACATTTTTTATCAGTGCTCGAATGGGTGTTAACAATGTGGGTACTGAATGGGTTTCAGTTGATCTTTTGATGAAAACATCCGGTGAAGTCTTGCTAGTCAATTCCAAAAATATTCTTCGTAAGTTATTTTTATTTTTCACTCAATTCTTTTACAATACTATTATTTAAACAGGAAACGGTTCTTCAGTTAAAAAGTGTGTTCGTCAGTTCTTTCCACCGCCAAATGTATATTTCTTTGATATTTATGTAAACTTTGAAAGATTATTCGTTAACAATGGAACACTAGAAACATTTGGCTACATTGACGATATTCAAGTATGGGCTACACGAGGCGTACCAAAATCTATCGAAGGTTCATTATTGAACTCTTGTGATGCATGAACTACTTTATTTCTTTCCTTAGACTTTATTTTCAGTCTTTTCAAATTTTATTTTAACTAAAAATGATTCAAACAGTGGACTTGTAAAATTATATTCTGATGCGTACGTTCGAATATAGATGAAATATAGCAATTAACAGCTCTAAATTGTAGCTACTCTACTACGACATACTAAAATCGTGTTTTTAAAGAAAAGCGACTCGATGTAAGTTTATATTTTCTCAAGGCAGATCTCATTGTTACGAAGTATGTATAAACACTAGTCACACATTCACCCACATCCCAAACGCATATGCACACCCATCACTCTCAAAATATATCATCTATTGATCCATTGGAGTGACAACAATGCTTTTCTCAAGTGACGGTTAACACTTATGGTGGTAGCATAAGAGGCATTCTCTGATTTCTTGTGAAAAGCATTTACTAGTGTCTGCTGATTATTTTTATTTTGCAAAATAAAAGATGTCACAGCAACCAATCGGAAATCTCTACTTTCACTTATATTTACGTTATCAATGGTAATTTCTAGAGTTTTTTCTAAGCTGCCTCTGAATAGTCGATTTTGATTATGCTAATAATCAGTTGCACACATGCCTCTCATCAGCATTTTTGATTATTCTTTTGTGGTAACCGTAGCAACCACAAAAATACATTTCAAATAAATAATGGCTGATATCAATCATTTTTGTTATTTCACTATTTAAGAAATTGACATTTCAAGACTTTTGTATAAAACAAAATCGCTGCGATGCTACATTGTATAAGAAATTCTTTCTACAAAAAAAAGAAACTGTTTTATAGTTGAAATATGCTCTCTGAGCTAACAATAAGCCTCTGACAGCACTCTGCTGCCACAACGTTGAATAACTTTAGATTGAAAAAAAATTCGATAGATAGAGAAACGGATGATTCACTTTGATTTGAGTTCTTCTCAAAATTGAATTTTGTACAAAAAAAAATATGCAGGATCTCCCTCCGTTTCTCACCCACACTGCAAAGTAGATTTTGATCCGAGTAGAGCATCTCAAAATATATTGGGCACATCACCTATCTTTCTTGAGATGTGATCAAGGAGGGTGAGAATGTGGCTGATAAAATCAGTGATCCCCATCCTCAAGACTCTAAAGCATTCGAGTTGTATAAAGAGGCGCTTGATATCTACCAACAGTCTTCTTGTCAAAATCATCTAGACATGTCCAATAGCCACATTTGCATCTGTGTGATGCATGATCAAATTGAAGAGTACTGTAAAAATTTCTATGAAACGACATTTGAACTCCAACTAAAATATGTTTCTTTGCGAATCATTGCAGTCGTTCTACAACTAATAACAATATCGGTTCTCTACACAAGAGCATTGGCAAGTGCTGTCGTTTTGTGCAAATGACATGTAATTATTGTGCACAATTTTCTACTAGAAAGGCATTCTTGTTTATTGAGCTCATTTAGCTGACGAGTGTTTGATTTCTCAGTTAAAAGAAAAAAAACTGTCCATCGTTCAAAAGAGAAAGTTCAAAGGTTAATCAAGATAGTTTCCATTGCAATTCGTAGCAGATTTATACATGGAATAAGATAGAATGACCATAAATTTTATCAACAAACTATACTTCTATTAACAAGGTGCATTGATGTAACAGTTGTGAGTTCAAGTAGCCACTATTGTTCCATGAGGCTGCAGAGACGAGCAAACTCAACTAGTGACAAAGTTTGCTTTGTTCGCCGCAGCGAATCCTTTTCCATTAATGACAAAATCCGTTTCGGTTCATTATTCTTGACAAACTTCATCAAGTACATTAAACTTCGTCCATCATAATCAAAAAGAAGCTCAGACATTTGTGCAAGATTATGTTTTGTAAGCCAATTGTGCACTTGTGCTTGCGTCCAGTCTCTCATATTTGTAGAAAGATGCTTTGGTATTGATAGTGAAACGGCATTCTTCGCCTGAGTGCCTGGCGTGGGGGATGGAAAACGTGTGCCAGGAGTATTTTCATGATAAGCCGGAGCATTGAGCTCATTAAGTAACATTTCAAAGGCTTGTAGAAAATTGTATTTCGTAAAGTCGATATAGAGTAATTCACCAATAAGAAATGCAAGCCAACCATCAGGCTTATAAAATTCTTGCAAGAGAACTGGTACAATCTTGAGCTGACGTTTGAATGCATACTGTGCTTCGGCTCGACAATAATTACTATGTGTGTACTGTTCACTCATACAAATCACTATTGTGTGCGATCCCTCGATGGCCCTTGCCATTGCATCCATAACATTGCCATGCATGTGGTCAAAATCGATCCAGACGCGATAGCCACGTCGAATAAGTTCTTCATATAATTGTCTACAAATAACTCTTTCCTTATGTGAATAACTTATCATGATATCAAATGATCTTTCATCGATTTTATCCGAAAATGGTACTTTTTGATCTTGTTTCGAATCTAAATTCCAGAGGATTCCACTGATAATTCTACGCATGTTTTCGTCGGTACAGTTCTTGTCGAGTTGAGCTAATTTGGTCATAAACGATTGGTTCAAATGAAGTTGCTCTTGAATGAGCGGATTGAAGGAAAGACCCCACAGAATATCGAACACAATTGGATATTCATCACACATTTCAACCAAAAAGGGTATTTTGTTTGCTTTGGCTGTTTGACGTTGAATGATGTCATTCTTTGAGAAATTTACGCAACCTAATGAACGTGAAAACATTGATTTTTCAGTTATGTTACAAGAAAGCTATAGTAATTCGATGTTTTCACTCAAATAACTCTCTTATGTCAAATATATACATAAGAAACATCTAGTTATTTTGATATATCCACGGAATTCAGGAACACTGATGTAGGCTGTGCACAAAACTCGATATAGACTCACAAGGAAAGGTATCCAAGTACTAAATTGCTTCTGGAACGAGATTATTTTCAAAATTTAGTTCTCTATGAGTGATGACTATTCGCAAAATGATTTGGACGTTCGAATCTTTGAGTCTGAGATATGGGTCTTTCAAGGCATATTCTCCTATCGGTGAGACTTTTCAAGGAAAAATCGAGATTCGAGTTTCTAGCTGAAACTTGTCATAGCTATAGATCTGACTGAGATATGTTCGAACCCGCAATATTTTTATTGTCATGTGCTTCATTTTGAAGATATCGAATTTTTAGAATAAACAGTTTTCTTGAAAAATCCGAAAGCTCCTAACACATTGATATCTTCAAAAGGAGCATTTGAAAATTGAAATATTGCGGATGCGAACGTATCTCGGTCAGATCTATATGTGTGTTAAGTTTTAGGTCAAAATGTGAATATTGATCTTTCCTTGAAAATTCTCTTCGATGGAAGAAAATGCCTTGAAAGGCGCATATCTTAGACCTAAAGGCTCGAACGTCCAAATCCTTTTGCGAGTAGTCATCACTCATAGAGAACTATCTTTTGAAAATAATTTCGTTCCAAAAGCGATTTAGCACTTGGATACCTAGCCTCTTCAGTGTGTCCCTAAAAAAAACGTCTACTTTAGAATAGAAGACAAGTTCGAAACTAACCTTGAAGCAGTTGAGAAATCGGTATTTGCTTGCATGTTCTTGTTGGATGTCGCCATGCTTGTTCAATAATGTTGAAGACGAATACAACCATGTTCTCAGCTATATTTAGACGTTTAAGTTCATCTTCCGACAAAATTACACTTAGAATACCGTAAGCGCCAAGACAAATTCTATCGTACAATGTTGCTTGAGCCACTGTCTGTAGTACATCTACTAATGCCGTTCTTAGAAGCATGCGACAACTTAAATCTTGTGTTTCCGTGACGCCGATTAGAAAGGTCAAAATAGCATCAAAAAGAATTGTTTCATCATTAGACCATTGAGCTTTGATTTGTTCATGAAATGGCTTGTGACAGACAATACGAATGAGTGCTTGTACAAACTCATAGGATGTGTCTGTCAGTGGAACAAATACGTCGATATTTTTTGTTTTCTTACCATCCCAATAACAAGTTGAAGCGATAAGACTGATGAGATGTGTGATACATGTGAGTAATTGTTTGCTCCATGTTGTAACAGTATAACTATGAACACAGATTATTTCTGAATAATCTTCGGCGAAATGTTCGAGAATCTGATCGATAGTGTGAGAAAACTTTTCATCTGTTGGATACAAACCGGTGTTTACCGATAGTGAGCATGTTCTGATATAGAAGAGTAATTTACTAGTAAATACGGAGTCTTGAAGATTCGATTCTCGAAGTTGGGTCAAATAGAATTTGTACTGATCACTCATCAGATAATGGCAGCCGATATAATAATTAATATGATTGACAATATGAGATGAAACGTATTGATTATATTCATGCATTAAATGTGAGAGAACATCGAACCAAAGATTAATGATCTTAAAATATGTCTCATTCGTCGTATCATCGGTTTTATTGATTTGTTCGAACACATTGTTGATGTGTTCGATGGTTTCGGGAAGGAGAAGAGATATTTTTGTATCAGGTTCAATATCATCCCGACAGAAAATCAATTTCATGTTGAACGATGCAAGAACATAAAATAGTTTTGTATAGGATTGCTCGTCGATCCATTGTCGAGAATTACTACCTAGTATTTTCCATGTCCAATGTTCGATGATAAGTAAAGAATGAAACGATTGAGAAATGAATGCAGGTATCGATTTCGATGTTTGTTCTCCGAGAAGATGTGTCACTTTGTTGAGAACACTAGTTGATGATGTGGAAGAGAGTGCTGAAGTGAAAAATGCACTAGACTTTGCCATGGTGTCTTGCAAAATGTTTATCATCTTTCGCTTGTCAATGATTTAATATAACACAAATGATTATATATTTTGTCATCGATTACGTACGTTGACGTAAGTATTTGTAGTATCAGCAGAAAAAGAAATCTGATACCTATATTCCTCCTCGACGATGACGTAGATAAGTGTGAAGAAATTATTAAATTGTATTTTGTATTTTACGACTATTATCAACCAATTCGATATCTACATTCTGTGTACGAACATATATGATCCTATTTCTTCTCTGTGCTGTCATATTTTATATCAAGTTTGTTATTTATTCTGTACTCCTTACTTGAAAAGGCTTAATCCGAGATATGGCAAAAACGAAAAAAAAACGTATTCTGAGAGAATGAATCACTGTTGACGAGAGCTGTACTTTGTAGAATAAATATTTTAATATCAGTCTCAAACAATGAGGGATGTGGGTGGGGGTGGAGTAGGGGTGTGGATGTTCCTTAACATAGGATTAATAGTTGCATTCACACCCTTTTTGCAAACATTCATATATGGAATATGAAAACTTAATTTTATTTAGTGAAAAATCGTTCGCTTCATTTTGAGTTTATTTCTAAATCGACTTTTCAAATTTTGAATTAGATATTTATTGTCATATTCTTATTAATGCTTTTTTATGGTAGATTATGAACTAAAAGATTAATCAATTTGAAATCGTCTGAATAAAATTTTCGTTGAAATTTTGTTTTTTCTATAATCTTCGACAATACGAAATCATCAGTTATATGAAAAGATGTCTTGCAGTTTTACAATGGAGATTGTATCAACTAGTTTTATTTAAACTGTAAATAGATTTGATCAAACAAAGCAAGTATTATTCAATGATTTTATTTTATATTTCTCTGCTTTCAAATTTTACATTCAATAAAATCTATTTTAGTCTTTTGAATATACACAAGAAAAAAAAAATTATTTTTGTTTCTTTCTTAAGAATCTGTTTTGAGACGCATAAAACGAATTTATTTAAAGACAAGAAATGAATTCATCTATAATATTGACATGTGATGTTAATGTCTATTCCTTCTAATTATAGTGAACAGAGTGATTCTATTAATAATTTTGCAAACAATGTTGAAAATTCATCGATATTAAAGAGTTTGAATGAACTTAACCATCGAATAAACAATATTTCAATTAATGAATTAAGTTTTCTTAAAAGTGTTGAAAACTGGCATTACAAATCTCATCAAATAATTGATCAGTTTTGCAAAGAAATATTTGATAAATATATTAATCGAACCAAAAAAGAGTTCAATTATCTTCGAAATCTAACAGCTTTAATGATTAATAATCATGATAAAACTGAAAATAATCTTGATTGGATTAAACAAACAATTGCACTAATTGAACAAAATCTTGATCAACTTAAATATATTCAATATCAATTGCATGCATTAGAAATTGATAAATCGATTATTTCTCTTCCACCTCCAATGAAAGATATTCAAATTCCTTCATTTTCACAAGGTACTCATTTATCTTTGACAAAGAAAATTGATACATTTTCTGGTTCATCTTTGTCAAATAATTCTGCTTTTTCTTCAATGGAAACTCTCTCTTATCAATATTCTTTCTCTCCACAAAATAGTTTCTATCCTAATTTAATATCTCTTAAGCGAACGATCGACTTTTCATCTGATAATTAGTTTACATTAGCTAAATTTATGTTTATTCAATCAACATTTGAAGATTGTTCACCAAAAATCATTTCAACAATAAGGAATAAAAGATATTTGTTGGTGGGAAACTCTTGACAGATTTATTTTTATTTCTTCGAAAGAAATTTTTACTCTTGACGAAGAAACAATGGTTCTTAATCCATATAACATATATTTTAATACTGATAGTGCTTGGGAACGTGTTACATGTTCTGAATCACCTTTATTTTTGTTAACATTTGGACAAAATTCATTTATTCATTTTCAGAGATGATATCAATCAGAAATAATATCTCATGAAAATGAAATGATTAATGATATTAAATATTGTGATAACAATCTTGAAATAAATATCGAGAAACGGATTAATTAATCAAAGTCATTTGGAAATTCGTTCAATGAAATCTTTCGAATGTATTTGGGTGATTTTACTTGGACCAGGATGGGGATATAGATGTTCTTTATTTAATCATCGATATTGGATAGTAGCTGATAGATATAACCATGATGTATTTATATACTCAATGATGGAATGCTTTCTATAACCGAGAATTATTCTTCAAAACCATACAATGTTGTTTCTTGGGGCAAACATCAACTTATCATACGAACTATGCAGACTCTCAATATCCATGAATATGAATAAATCTCTTTTGTCAATGATCGACAGATTAATTGAAACAATCATCAAAAGTTTTTGTTGTTTTAGAGAATCAGTGTCTGATGATCTTGCGCAGCATAAGGGTGGGGTGTGAGCGTCAGCGGAGATCTTTGCGGAGCGTGGCTATGGTTGCGCATCAGTGGACAGATTAAACCCACGCATCCACATCAGCAGATAGAAAACGAAAAAGAAATATAATAATAGAAGTATTGTCACTATGTGATACAGTGACTGCAACATATTTTTATTTTTTCTTCGTCTTTATTTGAAGCGACTGAGAAACCTTAAGCAATAGCGTGTGTCTCACACTATATTTGTTTTATAAATTTGTACAACATGAAACAAGTAAGTGCGTTTGGAGACGAAAGAAAAAATCAAAAAGCATTTTTTTTCGTTTTTGTTCTTCAATGATGGTAACATGTTGAACTTTTTATTTTTTTGAAAACACACACACTTTAATTTCTTCTAGACAGAACAATGCATGTAAGTAAACGCAATTTTTTCTCTTTAAAATGTTATTTCATACACAATCAAAATCAATACATAGTTAAGAAACTCTAAATAATTTCTGTTATTAAGGATTGTACAGAATTCATTTGAAAGCGTTTTCTTAAAAATGCACAATATTTATCAAGGTTTGAATCTAGTTGTTCATTAGAGCAATGCTCTTGATGGTATATGATTTATATTTCATGTAAACATGGTTTTTGTTATGATGCCATGTATACTGAGTAGATCTTGTGGTATTCCATTATTTGAAACAATCATAAGCCGTCAAAGTTTAACAGCGACTTTCAGTAGCTGGGGTTCATTTTCCAATTTAATAATCACACTCTACTACCTAAAATGCAAAGATTTCTATTAAAATTATTCATATAAATGAATTCAAATGAAAAAGATCGGTAATTACTTGTTCGATCTTTGTTTTTGAGGTTAGAGAACACCTACTTCCAAGCAAAATAGTTCATTAGAGGGTGTGGATGGGTGGAGATGTTGAAAAGAATAGACATATCAACACCCACATCATTCACATTCATTTCTCAAAAAACAAGTACACATCTACCCTAGGTGTTGATGTTGAATGTAAAATGCATTAAAGAAGCTGCAGACATTATAAGTCTTCAGTGTTCTGTGAAGAGTTTTCGAGCAGTAACGCTGACTTTTTCAATTATCTCAATGACAATTTTTCTTGTAGGTATTTCTATCTCTAATTCTATGCCGTGTAGTTATTTATTGAAAGAAAATAGAAGCAAATATAATTGTTTGATAATAATTTGAAATGAATCAAATTTATAAAAACAAAGAGTTATTTTAAATTTCATTTTGAAGTTTTATTTTGACGAATTTGACAAATATTTCATCAAATACTTTGAAAATAATATCACAATTTTAGTCATCTCGAAAAATTACAATTGATCTAAGTGTGTATATAAAACCACATCACAATTATCAGAACAGTGACATGAGTTTTGTATTTGTCTCATCTTTGTAAATATCGTTTAGAAATAAATATCAATTTAAGGTCAAGAAAAAATGAATCATACGTAATGTTTCTCGAATTTTATCATAGAATTTTTGTCAACATTCCTTGCTAACGTTTTTCAGATGGAAACTTTTTATAATCAATCAACATTGGAAACTCTTCCAGATGAAATTCTATTGGAAATCTGCAAATATTTATTATGTTCTGATATTCTTTTCTCTTTCCACGGACTTAACCATCGAGTAACACGAATGTTCACTCAATATCGTCATCATATTGCATTATATAAAACATCTCTTGCTCAAAGTGATTATTTATGTGTAAATCTTCTGCCGAAAATTGGTTGTGAAGTTCGTTCATTACTCATTGATTGTTGTTTTTCTGTGTTACAACATGATTTATTCATCAAATATTTTGGGAAGAAAATGCCAACGATATTTCCTAATCTAGAAAGAATCGGTCTTGTTTCCTATCAATACAATCAATTAATGGCTTTTCTTGATAGTCTACATGATTTAAATCATTTGACTGAGATTCGTCTATATGGTCTCTTTTCAATTCGCTCAGTCGATCAACCAACAGCTGTTCGATCATTGTTTCGAGCAAATAATAATCAACTCACAACAATACTAATCGACGATCAATCAAGGTCTTTACATTTCCGTAGCATTGATTGTTATTTAAATATCCTTCGATTGCGTATCAATTTGAAAACAACTGCAGATTTACCATATCTTTTTCATGCCGTTCCCAATGTTCAATATCTAGATGTAATAATTGATAAACACGGCTCATCATGGACATATTTCGATGAACTAAAATTGTCACCTCTTCTCCATCTTACTCATTTTCAACTTACATCCACTAAGCAGTTATGGATGCTCGAAGAATTACTTGAACTATTTGTTCAACTACCAATAGTACAACATCTATCACTTTTTCTTTTTACGGATGATAGACGTCTTATCGAAGGTGACACAATACTTTCTTCACTTATTTCTACTGTTCAACAGTTTGACTATGCCATTAATTTTTCTCATACGATGTCTTCTGATTTAGTTGGTAAGATTATCGCTTCTTGGTCACCATCGCATCCAGTTACATGTTTTTACCATGACACATTATTGTTTATTCATACACTACCTTGGCGTTGTACTCGCATTACATTTCCGGCGTTTATCAATAAAATCTCGTCACGTGGAGTGAATAATATAACCGGCTATTATAATAGTGTGAATCAACTGAACCTAACGATCGACGAAAACTTTACTGTAATTAAGTCTTTAGAAACGATATTTCAATGTCACCAAGTGAGGGAAATTTATATTATAGTTAAAGATACTGACAACGTCGTTAAAGGTATGTATATTGAACAAAATAAATCGATGATGTACAAAAGTGACTACAAAAAAAGCTGTCAAACCTATGAAGAAAATATAAGAATTACAACATGAGTTATTTACCATTTGAATGGGTAGATTTTTCAGTGAAGGGCTTCAATAACTCAATTTCAATTTCCATTTAAATAGTCTTGAAGGATTTTCAATAGTCAGAAAATGTTTAAATACGAGGTAATTTAGAAAAAGCAACAATTTATTTGCTAAGTAAAATTATTAAAATGTTAAGTTGACTTTTACCAAGTCAAATTTGTATTTGCTCAGTAGATAAATTGATTGCTAAGTTAATAAATCGAAATCATAGTTATAAAACAAAATCACCAAATAAAAAATATTACGACTAAATAATTTCTAATAATAACTAAGTACGTTTATTTAGAACTGATTGAATTTTTTATGGTGGTATGGCGTATACATTTTCGCTTTCTTTCCTTCTGTCAATATTGAACGATCACCGTGATACATATATATTTCACGTATATTTTTCAGTCTGATGCCATGCATGAATGCATACATTCTTTCTTCGAAGATGCTCCAGTACAATAATTTTTCTTTTCTATCTTCTGTGTCTTCTATACGTAGTCTGTATCGATCTTTCAAGATTTTTTTGGATTTCCTATTTTCCAGTATGTTCTCACCCTTATTCACTTTGTTTCTCAATAAATATCTGTCATTGAAAGTTTACTTCAAATTTAGGGCGTGGATGTAAGTGTAGAGACGAAAGTGTTTATAAAAAGAAGACTTTCAATAACATCCAGAACTCATATCGAGACACAAACGCTGAAATCAACAAAACTCTTCGTAATTGAAAGACGTATATGATATTCTAGCAGAAAAAAGACAATCGAAACATTGATATGAAGTTTCCTAGAAAGTTCTATGCATTGTATCAATGCGAAGCTATTTGACGGAATAAAAAAAAACGGTGCCTTTCAGCTCTTCATATTTTATCACAAATTGAGAGCAGTTCTCAATTTATGATTTACACATTATTTTTCTTAAACTATTAACGTGCTTTAGAAGAACGAAGTCAAATGTTGCAGATTCCTAAATTATCTTGGTTGCTTCAAGTCTTCTTGTATGGATCAATACCTTCTGGTCTAAACCATTTTTCAGTTATTCTTAATGCTGCACCTAACCTCTTCCGCTTGGGTTTATCTTTTAAGTGTTTATGGCATCTGATCGGAAATCCACAAACATGTCTTCTTCTTGGTCAACGGATTACTTCACTTGCCATTTACGATAATGCAACGGATCGATCATCAGTAACTCTTAATGAAGAGCATATACCTATTATTGCTTCCACATTCTTTCGAGTTTGTTATTTATATGCCGATTTAACACATTTACCAAAGAGCACAACTATACTCTCAAACAACGATATTCTTGAAAATTTCACAACACAAAACTTATCCGCTCAGTCATGTGAACAAGAGTATCAAGTCATATCACCATGTTCAAGTGAATCAATGGTAGTATGTTTGTTGGCACAATTCAAAGAACATAGACTTGTTGGTGTAGGTATCGATGGAGAATTCTCGGAATATTTACAAAAGAAAGCAAAACAATGGTTACAAGATAATACTGTTCTTTGTGGACAAGAATTTGAAGCTGTGTTTAACGATGAGTTAGATCGATTACTCATTTGGATGTAGTAATATTTGTATTGCTTTTTTTTTTAAAGTAAAGGATGTGGGTTGAGATATGTCTACACCCAGATCCCGACCCACACCCAAAATGATTTATATAAAAATCATGTTCATTGATCAGAAAAGATTTCTGTGACTCCTTGAAGTAATCTTTTCATTTCCGAAAATATTTTTTTGAAGATTTTTATAGATAATTTATGAAAATACTTACTGTTTGGAAAGACTGTGACAACAAGAAACTTTATACACGTTTACAATCTCAACAGCACGTTTTTTTTCATAGGATAATAATATCTAATGGCTCACGAATCTAACTTTCATCTTAAAGATGTCTCGACAATTTCCTTTTGATTAAAGCAAGCTTTTATTTTCATTTGTTAGATAAAACTTATTTTCATTTTTCTGGGTTCTAGTCAACAAAGTGATGAAGCAAAAAGCAATCCAGAATTGCTATTCGTGGCTTGATGTTTATAAGAAATAAATATAATCATTCCTTCTTTTATAATACATCGTTTTGTCTATGCATGTAATACCAATGATAGAATACTAATGCCTGAAAAAGTCAGAAGTAAACCAGTCATTGCAATAATGTTTATACTCGTAGATGTATCAGATGAAAATGACTGTTGACAAATATTTCCTTCAAACCATTTTCTCTTTAAATCATCAAGAACACCTGATTCTCTTAATGATAATATAATGACATCTAAATATTTTTTATATATCCATTGTTTAGGCATAGCAATACCATATTCACTACGACTAAAATCTCCCCCAACAAGTGTTAAATTACAATAGACTTTGTTCGTCATATATTCTAAAAGATCAGTATCCGAAATGGCTACATCAATATCATTATCTAATAAGCTAAGATATAATTCATTTGGTGATTTCAATGGATAAAAATTTCTACTACCATGAGAAATTTCACGTAAATAAAAATCGTCTAACGATGATTCAGTAATAATACCAATACAATTAAAAGATATTTTGCCATTTTTGATATCATCAATTCCTGAAATAAAATCTTCAGATTTTAATGTTGTTAAATCAGATGCTAAATTTACTGTATACGTTGCTACTAATACTAAACTTAACATATGCAAACCAACTGTTAATAATCGTCCAGCAGCTGTTTGAACATGAAAATCTGCACCATATTCCACCATTGTACTAACAAAATACCACATACTCATTGCTGCAGAAGAAATTATGGATTTATTTTTCAATGCTTCATTTGTATTTTTTTCTAATAGACACAGCAAAATAACAGCATATATGCTACCAACTATAACTAACAATCATAAACTAGATGAAAATGGTCTTAGATATGAAAAAAGATTCACATCGTTAGAAGTTGTGTGTCGAATAACAATGCGTAGAGAATTATCAAATATTGTACTAGAAAATTCAACTATTACTCTTCTTCTAACTGTAATCGTAACATCATCAATTATCAAATCACAAAAACCAATTTCTCCAGCTTGAATTAATCCATTATAAGTTTGATTCGATGATGCTAATGTAATACGAGAAATAAATCCCATCTTATTTTGTAAAATTTCAATTAGATCAGGTATATAACCAATTAATTTGTTCGTATTCTGTTCCATGATATGTGTTCTTATCATAAATGGTACTGATTCAATAACACAAATTCGCAAGTGGACATCCGCAAGTCCAGCAATACCAGTAGGATGTGTATAATGTATTACCAGACCATACGATAACATCTGCTAATGCATATATTTTCCACTAATCAGAAGGAGATCATCGTAATACAGGTACAAAATCTATACCATGTACAGACGGCTGAACATTTTGTATAATATAATAAATTCCATCTATTCTATCTGTTATGTTAACTCTAAATTTTACTGGACCAGATACACCAAGAAATTCTTGAGTATTAATCGTATTGAAAAGTGAATTATTCTTAGGAAAATGACGATCATAACAGAATGAGCTGTTGACAACAGAAATGCACAACGATGAACGATTAGTATGCCTGAAGCAATGTTTCTGCAATGATTGGATAAATGTTCAAGTTGCAACAGATGCAAAAAGTGCATAATAATCTACCTTCATTGCCCCATGAAATGTTTCAGGTTCATATTATTGTCCGACTTGGTAAGCTGCAATTAATAATGATGTATTGATTGATGCATTGACAACATTTCCTGCTACAGATTCTATAGAAAGCATTCCAATCAAATTTAGATATGAAGTTTGATTGAAAAATTCTAACGAAATATTAAATCGTAATATGCATGTAAAATGAGGTCCGAGAACACCACAATCCAGTGCATGTTGTAAAACTAATGGTATATAGTTACTTTCTACCCATAGTAGTACAATTCGTGTTGAACTGTTCGACGCACGATCTGTTAAGTCGCCTCAAATATTAACTGTCGCAATGTGAAATACTATTGTTTGACTTGCTATCAAGTTATTTTCATTAAATACATGACTTATTGCTTCAGCACCACCTGATCCAAATGCATCATTTTGATAGATAATTATACAAGATGTCCAATTAAAACGTTTGAATAATTCTACAATTGATGGTGCAGCAGTAGCATCCGAAGCAACTGTACGCTAAAAAGCTGGATATGCATTTCGATCAGATAATTCAGGATCCGTTGCACTATATCGTATTGCAGGAATATCAATTGAATCAGCATATTGAGCAATAATATGAGCTTCTCTCGAATATGTCGGTCCAACCATACCAATAATGTTGAAATTAGACATTATTGAATAGGCACTGCTAATATCACCAATGGGATAACCACTAGTTTGGGCTACTTATCCTCCAATATATTGTTCATCAATTTGTATATTATATTGCTGTGATAGAACTTAGCAGCTTTAAACACAGCACGACAATGAAGTGATGATTCCGTAGGTTTAGACGTGTTTGGTTCATCTTCAAAAAGTTCTAATAATTGAATTGTTGACAAGTCTAAAATCGGCCAAGTCGCAGTTGTGCATTTTGCATTAAATGTCACAAATATAAAAGTTAATAACAACCAACGAAAACACCACGTGCATAACATAAGTTTTATGAGAATCACTATTCCTCGACTAGAAATACTCGCTAGGATGTAAGCATAATGAAAAAAATATGTTAAATGTGTATGCTTTGTTCTTTCACAATGAGCACATGCTTCATACTTTCCTTACTTAAAAAATTACTTTTACTAGCAAAAAAGTTGTGATTTTTTTTGCTACTAAAAAATATTACTCTAGATGAAGGAAAATCGAGATGCATTACTTGTCATGCTTGTCTTGTTTGCTTTGGTCTTCTCTACTAAAAAACAAAATTTAACATATATCTCTTCAAGTGAGTACAACCTGTTTTTTAGAAAATTTCTCAGAGAGAAAATTATCAAACAAGTGAAAGAATGTAAATATATGTTAACCGATTAAGATTTGATACAGATATTGACTTGTTCATCCATAAAACTACTTTTTTGTGATATTAAACGCAAAATTAAGAGTCAATTCCATATTTACATCACTGAAAGGACGATGCTAATGAGTTTTCTATTTTTATTTTTGTTTGTTTAAAATAAATACTCACACGGATTTTGCTATAGAATTGAAGAATACAATCGCTTTTTAACGTTTTTCTTTTAACATATATATAAATCAAGAAAAATTTTCTTCACCTTTCTAGCAAGCTATATGTTAAAATAAAAAAAAATAATTTTAAGTAGAACATTTATTTAACAATATAGAATACAAAATATTTTCATGTGGTACACGTAATTGAAAAGTTAATGTTCCAACAACAGGTATTAAAAGTCCAATAGCATTAAAAAAAGCTCCCCAAAATGAAGATACTTTTTGTTGTACAACTAAAGTTCCAGCAAATGTACCAAAATTATTTGCAACAGCAGCAAGTAAAGCTAAATATGCTGAATATTTTGTATACGATGGAAATAATTCATGACGAAGTATCATTCCACTTGGTCCACAATAAAGATAATGCCATTGAAGTAATGTTGTAAATGAAAATATAGCCGTTAATGTTACAGTAAAAACTACAGCTGCTGATGAAGGTGTTACTGTAACTTCTTGTAATTTAGGATGAACAGATTTAAATGGAAATATTGTAAATACTTCCCATAATTTATAAGGTTGATGTTTTAATCCAACTTGATAAGGTCGTTTTGGTGGTTTAAAATATTCTAAATCAAGTTGTGTAGCATAATATGGATTTGTCCTATTAGTATAAATATGTTGTAAGGAATCATTCCAAGCAAAAAAACATGTGATAAAACTATAGATTGCACATGCATATCCAAAAGGTGCAAACCATGATTCAGCACCAAAATACCATACTAATGACCATCCAACAAATGATAAACCAAGTGTAACACCAACACCAAATGCTCGTATTGTTGGAATATCAAAACTTGGAATTCTTCGAGGAATAAGAAGAGCACCAAAAATACAATTGAATGTAACACTTAATACAGCTATAAAATAAAGATATCTTGGTGGATGTTCATTTGTCCATGAATTATATATTATTAATCCCATGGGTAATAAAAGAGAAAGAATACCACATAAACGATGAATAATAGATGTAATTGCTTTCCAACTTCCAATACGAGTCAATGGAAGTGACCAAGACAATATGATCAAGTAAGGTGCTAAGGTAAGATAGAAGAATATTGTCCAAGATTCGATCAATGAAAATAAAGCAATACATGATAAACATAATATGCTAAGTCCAATTAACCATACATTGAATGCACCTATAGTTTGATATAATTTGTGAAATACGCGTGTAAAAGATGAAAGATTAGTTGCTTTATCATTTGTAAACAACTTCATGTCCACATATTTTTTTATATGTTGAAATGAAATCAATTCATTAGAAAAAAAAGGCCATGTAAAGTCAATATTATTCCATTTCATCGTTTCTACTAGTTAAAGTATGACGATAGAAAATGTTGAGGTTTAATAGAAAAAAAAAATCAAATCTGAGACTCTATTTAAACTAACAACGGTAATGAATATTTATGTAATGACACAAGAAGGAAGCAAGGAGTGACGTCATGAAGAGAATGTCTATACTACAGGTAATAAGTGTTTCTACATCGCTTACTTATATTTATAAAATTTCATCAAGACTAGTTATTATTATGCAATTTTTTTTTGTTTTCTTTTAGCATCAATAATAGAATTGAATCATTGCCAATTGCTTTTTTGAGTCATAATGAAACATAAATGCCGTGACGAAAAATAAGCTCTGAATCATCCAACGATGTTTCCCCCAGTATCATCATATCTATATCAATGATCATAGTAATTGTGACGAGTACGATAACTTATATTGTGTGTGAATGCGGCTACTGTTTTATAATTTTTATTTTTAATAAACATAATTCTCGAAAAAGTATAAGAGAAACATGGAAGGCTTTGCCGGCATGTTACTCTTTTTTTCTTGTTGAGTCATAACTAATTGATGAATCAATGTAGGCAGGAGTGTCTCAAAGACACCAGGATTGGGTGAAGTTAATCACTCAGTAAACCTATTGGAAGATTTATGCCGAAACTGACTGAATTTGTGTAAGATTTTTGATGTTTTTTTGAACATTGTCTCCTCGCTCGTGACATAAATGGAGTTAAACGATACTTGTGATGATTCTGTCAGATGAATTTTTCATATAGTGCTGTATTTTATCAACACTATGTAATATTATATGTTTCATACCATATAAAATGAGAGAGATAAACATTATCACTATAAAATAGATGGAACAAGCCTTCTTTTTGCATTCATAAATGAGAAAGTTATCGGTAAAAAATGAACATTGAGAAATGAACGAAATACATTAAAAACCTCTCGTTGCAGTAGAAGTCTTCGAATCTTCTAGTGTGAGAAAGTTACCAAAACGACTTGGGTATGAATATTACTAGATTACATGCCTTATCAGTGGCTAATTAAAAACATGTGATTGATTTTTAAGATTCGAAAGTTTAAGCACGGGAACTTTCAGCACGAAGAACAATTGCATTCTAAAATAGTTTACAACGAAATTCAAAAAAAAGTACTACAGCGATATGAAGTCTTCTCTCGTGACTGCACAGAATATAATCATCGCTGTTGAAGTGTGTAGGTCTTCATAACGAGAAAATCGTTACAAATCCATACCCGTACTTTCATTCACATCATACCAAAGTTCAATCTTTCAAAATTGCTTTATCCTCGAAATCACACTTTCTAAAAATGGCATACACCACCGAACCAAAAATATGAGATGATAAGATACTTTTATTAGCATGAAAAGATAGTCCATGGTTGATATTATCTATGATAAAAAGTTCTGCCCATCTTTGAGCAGTCATCCTATTCCCCAAAGTTACACATTCCTGCATCGCATAAGGCCATCAAACTCATCATCATTCAATTCCGGAATTCCTGCATTCCAATTCCTACCCATGCCATCGAATTTTATGCAATTCCTGCTCATTCCTGCATATTCCGGAATTACAAGTATCTCAAAAAATGGCTAAGTGATCATTTATCGAGCTTCAACAAATACAAAGCGGAATTCCGGAATTTCTGCACATCCCGAATCACTAGGAAATGCAGGAATTCCTGCTCATTCCTGCATATTCCGGAATTGAAAATATCTCATGGATGGCTAAGTAATCATTTATCGAGCTTAAACAAATACAATGCGGAATTTCGGAATTTCTGCACATTTGGGAATTTCTGCACATCCGGAATCACTAAAAAATCCAGGAATTCCTGCTCATTCCTGCATATTCCGGAATTGCAAATATCTCATGGATGGCTAAGTAATCATTTATCGAGCTTGAAGAAAGACAAAGCGGAATTCCGGAATTTCTGCACATTCGGGAATTTCTGCATATCCGGAATCACTAGGAAATGCAGGAATTCTTGGTCATTCCTGCATATTCCGGAATTACGAATATCCCATGGATGGCTAAGTGTCCATTTATCGAGCTAGAAGAAATACAAAGCGGAATTCCGGAATTTCTGCACATTCGGGAATTTCTGCACATCCGGAATCACTAGGAAATCCAGGAATTCCTGGTCATTCCTGCATATTCCGGAATTGCAAATATCTCATGGATAGCTAAGTAATCATTTATCGAGCTTGAAGAAAGACAAAGCGGAATTCCGGAATTTCTGCGCATTCGGGAATTTCTGCATATCCGGAATCACTAGGAAATGCAGGAATAGGCAGAAATGACCAGGAATTCCTCCATCTTCTAGTGATTCCGGATATGCAGAAATTCCCGAATTCCCGTATGTATGTCTTGAAGCTCGATTAGAACTTCAATACATGTAAACGGGAATTCGGGAATTTCTACATATCCGGAATCACTAGGAAATGCAGGAATAGGCAGGAATGACCAGGAATTCCTGCATTTCCTAGTGACTCCGGATATGCAGAAATTTCAGAATTCCCGTTTGCATCTATTAAAGCTCGATTACAGCTTCATTAGATGTAAACGGGAATTCGGGAATTTCTGCATATCCGGAATTACTAGGAAATGCAGGAATAGGCAGGAATGACCAGGAATTCCTGCATTTCCTAGTGATTCCGGATGTGCAGAAATTCCCGAATGTGTAGAAATTCCGGAATGCCGCTTTGTGTTTCTTCAAGCTTGATAAATGATTACTTAGCCATGCATGAGATATTTGTAATTCCGGAATATGCAGGAACCACCAGGAATTCCTGCATTTCCCAGTGATTCCGGATATGCAGAAATTCCCGAATGTGCAGAAATTCCGGAATTCCGCTTTGTATTTCTTCTAGCTCGAGAAATGGTCACTTAGCCATCCATGGGATATTCGTAATTCCGGAATATGCAGGAATGACCAAGAATTCCTGCATTTCCTAGTGATTCCGGATATGCAGAAATCCCCGAATGTGCAGAAATTCCGAAATTCCGCTTTGTCTTTCTTCAAGCTCGATAAATGATTACTTAGCCATCCATGATATATTTGCAATTCCGGAATATGCAGGAATGAGCAGGAATTCCTGGATTTCTTAGTGATTCCGGATGTGCAGAAATTCCGAAATTCTGCATTGTATTTGTTTAAGCTCGATAAATGATCACTTAGCCATCCATGATATATTTGTAATTCCGGAATATGCAGGAATGACCAGGAATTCCTGCATTTCCTACTGATCCCGAATGTGCAGAAATTCCGGAATTCCGCTTTGTATTTGTTTAAGCTCGATAAATGATTACTTAGCCATCCATGAGATATTTTCAATTCTGGAATATGCAGGAATGACCAGGAATTCCTGCATTTCCTACTGATTCCGGATCTGCAGAAATTCCGGAATTCCGGTTTGCGTTTATTCACGCCCGATAAATGATCACTTATCCATCCATGAGATATTTGTAATTCCGGAATATGCAGGAATGAGCAGGAATTCCTGCATTTCCCAGTGATTCCGGATGTGCAGAAATTCCCGAATGTGCAGAAATTCCGGAATTCCGCTTTGTATTTGTTTAAGCTCGATAAATGATCACTTAGCCATCCATGAGATATTTGTAATTCCGGAATATGCAGGAATGACCAGGAATTCCTGCACTTCCTAGTGATTCCGGATGTGCAGAAATTCGCGAATGTGTAGAAATTCCGGAATTCCGCTTTGTATTTCTTCAAGCTCGATAAATTATCACTTAGCCATCCATGAGATATTCGTAATTCCGGAATATGCAGGAATGACCAGGAATTCCTGATTGTGGCATGTAATTGAGGGAAAGGGTCGTGTAGGCATATCCGGAATTGATGATATGGAATTCCGGATCAGAAGGCGATGCAGGAATGTGTAACTTTTGGGAATAGGAAGCATTCTCCCATCTTTTCATGATATATTCTGAAGATCTTTTAATGAGAGATAGAATCGAATGCTGAAAAAAACAAGGAACATGTAGCTGGCGTATCAGTCGTCAGTGAGAATCAGTTTACAAATAAGATTAACGTTCATTTTTCTGTTAAGCAAGTGTTAAAATTTGCAATTGTGGTTTTTTTATTTTCAATTCAATTCAATATTAGCCATGCTACGGTCGAGAAAAAAAAACGATCTACTGACAGTTACGTGAAATTAGTAAATCGTGCTGCATTAAAAAAGAAACGTGTGTTGAAACTTGTGTATTTCTTGTCGAATGAAAGAGAAGAAAAAAAGAAGTTGTCATGGCCATTTAATAGAATACCCAGAAAACGAACAAAACAAACAGCGAGTCTTACATCAATCTGTTTTACACTACTAAAAATTTCGATGGATACTCCTTCGCTGTTACCACTTTTTACGCGCATTTATTATCAACAACTTCCTGGCATACATAAAACAAACGTATTGACTACCTTAAAAAAGCATTTATATTGTTCTTAGCACTTTACTATTCGCAATACCTACTAAAACTCACTCACAAATGATCAATACTTTTTTGGGTCATATTATGTTCATCCTTATGAATTAAAACGACTTGTCTATGCATTGCATCTCTCTATTCATCTCGTGTCTATACTGACGATAAAAAACGAACACAATACTTTGTTATATTTCACCAAGTTCTTCATTCTGATATGACTGCTGTCTTCTATGCTCGTAAATTCTATGTGAAAGCTTCGGCAAATATTTCTACCAAATTTCCATTTGATTTTTCCGCATTTAGTATTAAAATACTGCGTTGCATTGTACGAGTACTTGACAACAGTCCATTCGAATATAATATCATGACCAAAAAACAAGACTATCAATTAGTAATTGAATCGAGCTATGCAAAAATATCACCTATTTAATGATGTTATTCTAGTTCGATGTGGAATTTTTCTTGGTTATTTTAAACTATCGAGATATGAAATCAGTAAGGTTTACAGATAAAAAACGGAGAGTTCTACATTTAGGTTCCGGCCTTACGATTTTATTTTTGATGCTGCATAAATTCATCGAGCACGATTTGCTTGTTTTCTTGGATTCATATCGTATGGTGGTTGCCTCGTTTTATTAGTGGCTTATCTAAGCTGTTTATTATTCTATTTACTTGAAAAGACAGCTCTGACGCGGTGGCGAGTCTTTTCGTATTATTCGCGTGCTCTCCAAGACGAGTTGGATCAGTATAATACAAAGAACATTGCTCATCTTGAAACTCTATGCAATCCGGCAACCACCGATTAGTGTCCATTCAATAGCCAATTATTTATTTTGGACAATGGTCGGATCATCATGGTAACTTCCGTTTTTCTCGATCAAAGATTAGTAAGTCAAACTAAATTCCTATTTCGCCTCGTCAATGTAGATTAAGTGCCTCATATTGATAAAATATGGAATAGTGTTGAAAGGCAGCATTATAACAGATAATTTCAATACAAATATCATATCATGGCCGCCGCATGGTGATCCGAATATGCAACACGTATGGCTGCACGACATGTTGATGACGAAAAATTTCGAATACTGGTTTTGGTATGTAAAAATAAGTGAATCACTGTGCAGATCGATTGCTTCATAACTAACAACTTAGCATTGACTTGAGAATAATCATAAAAATTTGCCCAAAATTACAGTTAAACAACGTCTGGTGATAGAGAAACAAAATTATGTTCTGTACTTATATTCAAATAACTTTTCGATTTCTTCTGCTTTGTTTTCGAGTTTTGATATTGAAAAAAGCGAAATAGTTTCTTATCTACTAAAGTTGCTATCATACCAGATATAAGATGAATTCATAATATTTTGCAATGTTTCATAATTAGTTAATCCTCAGATATATTGGTGTGAAAAGATGAATATCTTCATTAACATTTTCTATTCTAGCAATTTTCTTCGCGGAGAACAAGCTCGCCAGACAGCCGAACATGATTTTAACTTAGTACGAATGTGGAATCAAATTCGTGCGGCTAAACCATCGTTCATAGCTCGTCTTCGAGCTACACAATATCAAGTAGTCACTAAAGATACTGATCATCTTGATGACTGTTGTATTTGTTACGGTCAAATCACACTCAATTCCAAATATGCTCAATGGCCATGTCCCACTGGTCATTACTTTCATTTGGATTGTACAGTAAAGGTGTTACGTGAATCCAATCTGTGTTCATTATGTCGATACAAAGTTGATGGAGTTCCATTGCCTAACAGAAATGAATTGCTGCAGTGGTACATGGAAATGCCTCTAACAACGTCGATGATGGCATGGCAAAAACGTCATTCCAATGATAGTTCATGTCAACGCTTTTAGTTAGTCAAAAAAAACAATCGATACATGCCATCTTGATTTAAAGTTCTCATATAAAAACAAACAGTTCAAGAGAAATCGGATTCCAAACAACGGTGTACTAAGGATTGACAAAAGTTGGTTTTAGATCCCTGCCTTTTATACAATAAAATTTGAATCATCGTCTAGCTAATTGAACTGGACACTCGACTGTAGTCCACATCCAGAAGAAATTAAATCTGATAATTTTTGCAACTATACCGTTTGATTATTCTGATAAATATATTGGAATCTACTCTCGATATGTCTTATCAAAGAAAAATAGGACATCTAAAAGATTTCTTTGAGCCGATTCAGATTGACCGAAAAGGATCATATTTATTCGATCAATTATATTTTGGCCTCGCCCTCAAAAAACATACAAATAAGATGCCAAGCACTTTGATGTTGATCGACACTAGTGAACTCTATATATGAATCATTACAAGTTTTGTATTTCTTTTGCCTTTGTTTCTTCTATCGACAACACCACGGCTATAATTGACGAAGAAAATAATTGTAAATAAATGGCACAGAACGATAGAAGTACAACATAGGTTTGATAGCAATCATATACCCATCTAACATGCATCATTACACCTCACTTTCGATATATTATTAGTTGTTACTTCTTTATAACACATTACTACACAACTTTTCTTTCAAAGAATAATCACGAACACACAATTTTTAGCAGTTCTTAACTAGTCTATCAACATGGAGTTTGGCAAGATCAGACCATTAACCTCAGACGATGAAGCAACGTTTAAAGAAGTAAGTTCTACTTTCAGTACTGATAAAAGCACTTTGTTTCTACACAAACTGTTTTTTTTTCTCTAGTACAAGGCGGCTATTGAAAAAGCTGTACGCGAAACATTTCCATCGCTTCCGGCCGATTTTGAAGCAAAAGCCGTTGGAGTCCGTGTCGTGAACGCATGTGCTGCACTCTATACATATATGGTGAGTATCATTACGAATGCATCGAAATATGAAAAGTAAACTTGAATATTCAGATCGCTTTGCCTGATGAGAAATTCGCCAAAGTCAATTTTTCTATCGGAGGAGAGATGCCACCAGGAATGGAAAGACGAGAGCCCACATTCAGGGTTGATCCTGAAGTTCACTCTAGTATTGATTCATAAACTACAAGCACACATTTATTTTATAGGTTTTATTGTGAAAAACTTTACTTATGCGTAGTATCATATAGAATATCACATTTTAACTCACAAAGAAATTAATAAACCGTATCTGCATATCCTTTAAAGTATATAATTATAATAATTTATTTTCACTTCATTGACCAATACCACTTGTGTTGAAATAGATATTGATGTCATTTTTCTAGAATGAATTATGAAAGTACAAATTATTCTCACAAATCAGTTATGTATCGTTCAAACTGTATATTAGCAACATGAATCGAATACCGAGACTATTCTAGAGTATCAAAAAGGATCATGTCGCATTTCTTTTCTTTCCTCCTCATGTGTCGTAGAGTTCATTTTTACATAGTAAGTTTTTTTTTTTCGATAATATAATTTTGATCAAAATATCATCTCATCGACAAAGTTCTTCGGCGAAGCACATGAAAATTTCATTTTTTTTTCACAAATCGTGTCGAGTATTTCAATTTGCATAGTTACTTTTCAAGTTTTTTCATGAAGCATCTCGATTATATTCTTGAATGTGTAGATCATCAGAGCTCAAATACATATCATCCATTTCGAACGGGTGTTAGTTTTTTTTTCTAAAAATCAAGTCACTATTATGTTACCAGTACAAAATAGATGACGCCGAATACATGAAAAACTAAACATATGGCTATCAAAAGTGTGTCAATCATAATTGGCAAGAAAAAAAACAATATGTTTTCGGTACTTGTTCACTTTCGACATATGCTCTCACCCGCACTCTTTGATGTGTGAGCGTTAAATACGCCAATTAGTGTATGGAATATGTTTAAAGTGAACAAGCACCGACATTTTATTTATCCGAGGAAATTGACAACGATAAGAACAATAGATTTTTGACATGAAAATCTTCAAGTCCAATCAAATCTTCAAGTCCAATCAAATCTTTATGTCAATGACCATCGATTTTAAGCACTTTGCTCGATATTTTTATTAGATTTCGTCAGACTTTTACAAACTCTAAGATTTAGCAAGAGTTAATGAAAGTTGCGACCTTTTCGCGCTTTTTACCAAATCCAATCAAATCTTAGGATTATTTTTAAAATTTGACGAAATAAGATACCAATATGGAATAGAAAGAAAAAATAGGTTATAATGGACATAAATTTTTGATTGGAATTGAGAGATTTTACTTGATCTCAATGAACATTTATGGTAATATATTAGATAAGTTATTAATTTTGATTGAATATGACAATCATTCAATCTTGTGCATTTACTGATATCATTTGAAACGGACTTTGCTTCAAAACTTTCATCCAAAACACAAGAGCCTATGAAAGAAGATGATGAAGTGTCACAAACAAAATCATATGTAGTTTGATCACCAAGAGACAAAGAAAGATATGCAATTTAACCGCAAGAAGAGTAATATGATATGGTTGCAGTGAACAAATATTATAAAACTGTACGAAAAGCTCTGCACTTTGAAAAATGGTTCCTCACAAACAATTGAGAAGGTCAAAAAACGAATATATTAAAATATCTTACGCATATGTCGGCATAGAAATTATTGAGACACTGAAAACAAATTCCTTTAAGATAGGTCTATCTATATTTTCAATTAAGTCAATACAGTTAAATTGTTTCAAGTGTTCAACATTATCTAACCGTTAACATTAGTATATTCATGCAAAATATTTTTGTATTTGCAGAAAACTAAGAAATCACAATTTGATAATCCAATAGATATTAAATTCATGAAGTTTACACTGACATGATGAATCTATTTAAAAGATGAAATCAATAGTTTTGTATTTTCAAAGATAGAACATCAACATATAGGACATCGATCAATCTACATCGTGTTTGTAATCAAGCGACATCTAATAAAGTTTTCAACTGGTTATTTAACTTTACCCTATCTATACGTGTCTATCAGAGATCAACTTTGGTTACAAATGAAACAAATTGAATTTTAACAAAACAAAATCATTTTAAATTTAGTTTCTTATATGATGAACATAATTATGAATCCTAGTTTTTAATAGACACTTTATATTTACACAATTCTATTTAAAATCAAATGAATTCAAAGTTGTTTGTAACACTATGTACATTGATCTAGTCGTATATAACATTTACAACTGAACTGATTTTGAATTACTAATATCGAATAAGATAGGGAATAGGAAAATGATAAAATTATTCATATAAAATATACACGATGTCACATCTACATATGAGCAAGATAATCCTAGTCCTAGTTTCACAAAGACACGAACTGTAGCCAAAAAAAAAACAGCTGCAACATTATATAGACCTAAATGAACTATGAATATTCTGAAAAGAGTTTGTATCCTTCGTTTATTCCTACTAAAATACGACTCGTTTATCGTATTTCTTCAATGAATGTTGTGATCTAGAAAAACTAATTTTCGAATTTCTACTTAAAACTTTGCTACTGTCATCAAGAGTCAAAATACAAAAAACAGTTTTGTTTTTTTCTAGACTACGACTTTCATTTAAAACATATTCTAAAAATCCGTTATTTTCATAGCAATAAGCTAAGAATACAAACTTTTTCTAGGATGTGCATAGATCATTTGAGTCTATATAATGCATATAGTTTTGAATAAATTTATATTATAAAACCAGTAAAAAGAAATAAAGTAAATTAGTAACCAGTTCTAGCCAACTTGCTGACTCATTGACTGATTTTAGCCATCAAAATTCAAACATTCATAGTCGAATACGAATATACATGAAAAATGTCTCATATCAAAAATCGTACCGAGAATGATTTTTATATATTGGCGCGATTAGTTTTCTCGTTATTTTTTTTTTTGGATTTTTTTCTTTATACATTATCTTCAAACTATCATGATTTAAAATAAAAATATGTGTGAACGATCATCATTATTTCTTGTTGAAGCAAAATTAATTATATATGATCTTTTAAAACGTACTTTAGAATTATTCGATTTATGTTTTTATTTAATTGAACATTATCGTATTGATAATTATTTTTTTGAACGTGAAAAAAAACGTGATTATTATTATTATTCTATTTATAAATCATGTAAATTAAATTATAATATTATTTCTGATATTGATAATTATCTTCATCGTTTATATGTATCATGTCGTTTAATAAAAAGTAATTTACGTTCATTATATGCAACTCGAATATTATCATCAAATGATTATATTGTTATTGATGATGAAATTTATGAATTAATTAAATTTTTTCAATTAAAAATTAATAAACAATTATATCAATTTCAATCAATAGAAAAACAAACACCAAATAAATTAAAACAAACTAATGAAATTTTAAATAAAAGATATCATTCACAACGTATGATTCATTATTCAAAAACAATTGAATCATTTGTATTTCTTCCTCAAACTTTGAATTATAATAATAATAATAATAATAATTCTCAACCAATGGAAGAATATCATAATATATTAATATTATTTCGAAAAATTTCTCAATTTTATCAATTAATTATTGATGAATTATATGGTGTTCATCATATACGAGATTCATATATTCTTCAACCAATTGCAATTAATATTATTCGTTTACTTTTATTGATTATAAATAAATTAAAACAATATGTTAAAATTAATTCACCAATGATTATTTATAATAATCATTTACGTATAAAACAAAATGAAGAAATTTGTCATAAAGAAAAGAAAACAAAATATAAATTAATTGAAATTCAACCAACTAATATAAATACTTTAATATCATCAAAATCTTCAAATTATGAACTTGTAAAAGAAGAAACTAATGATAAAAATATTGAATATATTCGAAATGATAATTATTCATCAAATATAATACAAAAAGATCAAACAAATTTATTAGATTTTGATGAAGATGAATTCTATCGTTTAGCTAATCTTGAACGAGATGATTAAATTCATCATGAATACATTTATTTTATTAGTCACGACTATTGTCAAATATAAATTTCATTTTTTTTTAGTTCTATCTATATACTAATGAACCGTAACAAACGAAAATCTTGCAAGACAAAAAAAAAAGCCAGGATTCGGAACTGTCCCACAGGATTCAATCGGGAAGTTTTCACTACGAGAGGACACCATTCATCCGGAGTCTCATCCTTTTCTAGTCTTCTGGCGACTATGATATAGATGGTTCTATAGATCATAAAGCAATCTTTTACCATACTGTAATTAGATCCATTACCTCTATACTGTGTGTTTGAGTCTTCAAGGAATGATGACGTTTGTTACCAATTTTATCTTGATAGAAATTCTCTCTCTTCTAGTACATTTTGATTCTGTACTACATCCATATATACACATTATCTATGAGTTCCAAAACATTTTTATTTATTTCAACAGCAATTGAAATTCTCAAATGATTCCTCGCATAGTATATTTAACAGAGATCAATTGAAAAGGATGGTTTACAATGGATTTAATACTTTCACTTTCTAAGAATGAGTAGTCCTACTGAAAAAAACACTTTTGATTGAGACTTCAATTAAATTGTGTTTTCAACTTTCAGAGAACTTACATAAAATATTGCTTTCAAATTACATGTAACACTTGTGCGCAATTTTTCTTCTAGATGTTATTTATTATTTTTGTTATAATCATTAGTATATCCTTCAGTGAATGTCAAACAACGACTGACAATGCTTCAACACATCAACATGATTTTCAAACTTGTATCCTTTTTTTTTTCTCTTTGGTTATTATTCGTTTTCTTTTTTTTTTTCATAGTAGCGGGAATTTTTGTTTTCAGTATATAGTTACTTTACTTCTTTTGAACAAAACAAAAAATAAAAAAAATCTATATATAGAATGTCCAGTTCAAATAAACAAATTAATTTTATACCATATCTTGATCAAAATTATGAAGATATTCAACGTGAATGTTTAGAAAAAAAAATTTTATTTATTGATACAAAATTTACACCCGAACAAGCATTTATTATTAATAATGATATAGAAAAAAAGAATATTATATGGCAACGTCCATATGATGTAACTAATACACCAAAATTTTTTATTAATACACCTCATCGTCGTGATCCTGGTCAAGGTGAATTATCAGATTGTTGGTTTATTGTAGCTATTGCTAATATAACACTTCATCAACAAATATTTGAACGTGTTGTACCATTAAATCAAACATTTGATAAACAAAATGGTTATACAGGTTTATTTCATTTTCATTTTTGGCAATATGGTTTATGGTATGATGTTGTTATTGATGATTATTTACCATTTTATAAAAAAACTATTCAACCATGGTGTTCATGGAATCGTCAAGAACCAAATGAATTTTGGGTTGCATTAATAGAAAAAGCTTATGCTAAATTAAATGGTGGTTATAGAAATTTAATTGGTGGTGCACCTATTGAAGCATTTACTGATTTAACAGCTGGTATTGAACAACGTTTTAAATTAAATGAAACAATTAAAGAACATAAACAATTTTTTAATTTTCTTATTGATAGTTTAAAACATTCATGTCTTATGGCATGTTCAATTAATCCAAAAATTGATGGATCTAATTTAGAAGAAATAAAATCTAATGGTCTAGTTGTTGGTCATTCATATTCAATAACTGCTGCACGATATCTTCAATTCAAAAAAAATTTATTATCTATGATACGTTTACGTAATCCATGGGCAAATGATATTGAATGGATTGGTGCTTGGCATGATCGAGATATTAGATGGAATGATCTTGATTTAGATGAAAAACGAAGAATGTCATGGCAAGATTCTGAAGATGGAGAGGTAGACATTTTATTTTCTGTGTTTGTATATGAATATTTTCTTTTGATCAAATGAAATTAAAATCTAATTCGAATTATTCTATCTATTATTACAGTTTTGGATGACATTTCAAGATTTTTTTACTGAATTTGATATTCTTGAAATTTGTCATCTATCACCGGATACATTTAATGAAGAACTTCATCTTAATATAAGTTCTCAACAAATATTATCTCCTGTAAATAATGAAATAATAACAACATCTGTAATTAAAAATCATCAAACATCAATACGCATGTCAATACCAACATGTTTAGTTACAAATTATTTACCTATTCAACATAAAATATGGTCATGTTTATTATTTGAAGGACAATGGATTAAAAATATTTCAAGTGGTGGTCGTTGTATAACAACATGTGAACATGGATGTAATTTTTGGAAAAATCCACAATATAAAATTGAAACAAATACAACAGATAAAACAATAAAATGTGCTATAATTATATCATTAATGCAAAAATATAATCGATTTAAATCAATAGATAATCCTATTGATCGATATGATTATATTCAAGTAATTGAAGATTTTTTTTTTATCGAAATTTAAAACTTCTTTTTCTCAGGCTCGAATTTATAAAATAAAAACAGATAATTCAACACATTCTTTACGATCTTATTCTCATCATATAGATACAAAAAAAATCTATGAAAATGATGATTTAGAATATGTTGGTTATACAGGTTCATATATTAATCGACGAGAAGTTACTCTATATTTACGTGTACCACCTGGCAAATATCTTATTATTCCAAGTACTTATGAGGTAGTTAAATAAATTAAAAACAAAGAAAAAAAAAAAAAGAACAACACTTTTCAAAATGTTTTTATTTCTAATCGAATAGCCTAATCATGATGGTCATTTTTTATTACGAATTTTTTTGGAAGAAAATTATTCAAAAACACAATTACCAATTCAATTTCATTCATCATTAAATCTTAATGAACAATTAACTCGTTTAACTATTTCTACACCAGTTAATTCATCAGTAAAATCAATATCGATTAAAAATAATTTTTTAAATTATCTATGTTCATACGATTGTTTATCATTGAATAGAAATGATAAACAAAAACAAAAAAGCGAAATACATATTTTTCATTCTAATTAAACTAATTTTCCTTAACTTTATTTTATCTATTCTTATTAAAAAAAAAAAACTAGATCAAACAATGTTCAAAATTAAACGTAAAGAACATCATCATATCATTCTAACATTAGGACAAATGCAAACAGATGTTAAACGATATAAAGCTGTACAAATGTTAATGGATCAAATATTTAAAGTAAAATCTTAGAATAAAAAAAAATTTTGTAAAAAAAAATAGTTTTTTTTCTCTATAGGTGCTTAATTCAAGTCGTATTGCTCTAACAAGTGCTGGATTTGTTCCATCAGTTTCTTCTTTTCCAACTGAAGAATCAGTTCGTGAACGTATGTTTATGTAGATGAAATTGTCATTGAAAATCTGTTAGCACAATCCCTGAATAATTCAAATATCAACCATAATTTAGCTATTGTTGTTAATCACTAGAAAACTACTTTATTCTTTGTATCAGGAAATACACTACTTCACCATTTTTTTTTTGTTCTTAATCTCTTAAAAATGCAATACGGAAATAGTTCATCTATTATAACTAGACGTTACTCACATAGTGTCCTTGATCGTATATTAACAACATCTGTCATAGTCTGAGGAAGAAATTCAAATTTTTAACTTTATACTTCAATCAGAGATGTCCATCGCGGTTGAAAGCGGACCGATGCCGCGCCGCGACAATAAAAGAAAAAAGCTAACGCGCCGCTACCGCGCCGCCACCAAAAATAACCATGCCGCGACCGCGCCGCTGCCACGATGATTGTTAGAATAATGTTGAGAATTTTACGATCTGTGACTGTTCAGGACTTGAGCTGTTGTTACCAATCGATAAGATTCGTTGAATCGCATAGTTTTGCACTTGCAAACATTGAAATTCTGTTCGAATTCATGCATTTTTGCATTGTTCTCCAAAAAAACCTACCGCTGCCGCGCCGTACCGCGATGGTTATTTGAAAAAAACAACCGCTACCGCGCCGCCACCGCCACAGCGGCAGCGGTCGCGCCGCGATGGACATCTCTGACTTCAACACTTCTTTTTAGATCATGTTTCACAAAAACTATATAAATATTGAGTATACACATATAGAACGGGTAGAAATTCAAAAAAACATTGAATAAGAATTTAAGATCAAAATTCTTCTTTTGATGCTGATGAAGTTTCTTAAGAAACTTTGTTTTATTTATTGTTATTGGAAAATTTGAGACCATATAGAATCTGTTAATATTCAGTAAGTTACGATAGTTGTCTTCTACAATCTATTATTGCTATTCGATTTCATCAAGCAATGTCGACAGCAATTTTTCTTCGGTAATAAGACCTTTATCAGATGATTTTTGTCAAGTGCATGTCAATAGATTCAATAACTTTAGAAATACATATTCGTTGAAAAAGTTGATTGTCTCAAATTAATCAAATAGTAAATGTAATGATATTCAAAAAAAAAATGAAGTGCTTAATAAAATATTCATCTTCTTGATATATTATTTGTTATATATTTGAACTTTGACAATAAAGAAGTACGATAGAAAGAAGCAAAAAGTTATTAAGACCTTTAGAAATATGATCAGTACGTTTAGATTTCTTTTCAAATATGTTTTTTTTTGAAATTGTGAATCATTCTTTCTTTTCTATTTATATTCAGTCATTTAAATTCTTTTAATTTAATTAATTGTTAATAAATTTTATTCACAAATATTAATGTTTATATAAATATTCTTGTTTAGAATTATCATTACTTCTTGAAAATGTTCTTTTTCTTGGCGATATTGCACTTTTCTTTCCTGATGTATTTCATCGTTTTTATGATCAAGATCAACAACGTCGAATATTAACATCATGGTCTTATTCTTTTGCTATTGAAACAGAATTCTATGATGAAAAATCATTAGAAATTTTATCATTAGTAAAAAAAAATAAACATAAAGAATAAAATTCAATAAATCTAATGTATATAATTTTTTTTTTCTTTGAATAGATGGCTCAAGAACTTAATTTAATAGAAAAATCTCCTTCATTTCACAATCCTTACGTTTTCAAACAAAAAGATCAACAAGTAAAACATAATGAATAATAACTTTTTTCTTTTGTTTTCTTGAACGATCATTACGTTCATTTTCTTTTTTTGTTCTTCTATAGAAAAAACAATTTGTATCAATTGAAAATCAACCAGACCAAGTGCAAAAAAAGAAATCAAAAGAAAAAATCAAGAAAAAACGAGGTACAAAAAATATTTTTTTATTTTTTCTAAGTTTTTTTTTAACTGATTATTTATTAATTTCAGGACCTGGTCTATCGGGCAGTCGTATTGAATTGTGAAACTATTATGATAAATTTTTTTTCTATCATTTATAAGACTGTTTATTGATTTTTTTTTCTATTTGTGATATTTCATAAGACAAAAAAAAGAAAGAAAATTCAATCACTTATCTTTCTCTTTTAGTCATTTATGGCAACGTGTTTAGTTGAATAGAGACTTTCTGAATAAAATCAACATTTTTTTTAATGGAAATCATGCATCCGATAAGGAAAACCCGTCCATAATAAATGGCTTTTCTTCTATATTTTAATAGAAATAAAAAGAGATTACTTCAAGTAATAACGAAGACTTCATTTCCTGTCTTCATATTCAAACACACATCTGTTTCTAGATGTACTAGTCTAGTAAGGACAAAAGAAAAAGAAAAAGGAAAATGTCGATTTTCAATAGCGATAACTGATTTTCTTTTTTACTTTCTATTGCACAGGTAAATGGAATAAAGAGATCAGAAGAAGAAAAAAAAGAAAAGAACGAAAGAAATTCTCGTCTATAACGTTTACTATAACTGTGTGTGTGTGTGTTTTTTTTTCTGTGCTCGGAAAAACTTATATAGACATCACGCAACAGTGAACTATTGAAATTTCAATTGTGTCTATTACTAACACAAGAGCGGTTGAATAACTATAATTGACTGATGAACAAGCAGAGTAAGCTTCCTGTTTATAGCCAAATAACTTATTATAATATTTATATAGAATCAACGAGTTTACAACGGCGAAGCACACTTATGTCGCGTCATACAATCTGTGGCGTTATCGAAAGTTTAAATGATAATTGTGTTTTAGATCCAGGTGATGTTGTTATCGTTACTCTATGCGATATAACACTTTGGGATTGGCAACGTATTGATTTTCCACATATACCTCAACGATTTATTGTATCAAATGTTAAATTAGACAATTGTGATTATTTTCCAATTCCATTTACACTTTATTATAATGCTGAAGAAATTGATAAAAATTTATGTTATGGTATACGATGTGATATCTTAGATAAAGATGAACAAGTAAAATACAGTTCAGAAAGATTCATTGATGTTCTTACTGATAAATATCCAAAAACAAATATAAACATTACTGTCATACCAAGTGATGTTCCTTCGACAACAACAAATGACAAGACAGACGACGATGACTAGTTAAATCAACATTAATTATAAAACAATGAAACATACAATCGAAAAAAAAAAAAAAAAACGTAAAATATGTATCAAAAAAATAAAGAACATATTTGTTTAACTAAAAAGTTTTCCAGATAAACGTGATTTATCTTCTTTATATTTCTCATGTTCAGTTTGAATTAATTGTTGTAATTCACATTGAACTAATGTATGAAGATTATCATCATTTTTAATATTTGAAAGAAGATATTTATAATCATTTTTTGCTTCTTCAATATTCCATACACCAACATGAGCTTTAGCACGACGATAACGAGCTTTTATATTTGTTGGTTCACTATCAAGTATTGTTGTTGCATGTTCAATAGCTGAATAAAAATCACCTAATTTAAGTTTACATTGAATAAAATTGAGTAATAATGGACGACGTTGTAAATCTAATTTACGCCATTCAACATCATTTGGTTTTTCTCTATTCAAAAACAACAAATCAATGACCTATAGATTTTTTGTTTTAAAAAAGATTTACTTGAGCATAAGATCTTCAAAAAATTGTAAAGCTTGTCCATATTTATTAGCTGCTTCTTCAAATTTACCAGCATTATATAAATTATTTCCGGCTAATTTTAAATCAGGTATTTGATGTTGTTTTTCTTCATCATTTAATAAATACGTGTCCTTTTCAAATTCACCTGGACGTAAAACTTTAATTAATTCTAAAGATATTAATTAAATATTTATAGAAACATGTCAAAGTTAAATATTTTAAATGACATTATAGGACAATTATTAAAATTTTACTACGTAATAACATTACATAAACCATTAGTGTGTTGAAGGATAATTACAGTATTAAAAAAAAAAGCGCACAAAAGAATGTGGCTGGTTGCTTAACAATTCATATATGAAGATATGTTGATTTACAAGAGAATATTATCAAATATTCTTTCGTTTTTAAGCTAGAAGTTAGTGCTTTGGTTCCGAGAAGAGTAAATATTTTAAGAGCCTATTTTTGAATTAATAGAATCTTGCTGGAAATGTGAGCTCCTACAGCAGGGCTGGCCCGATAGGGGGTTGTGACAACCCCCCCATAATCGAAAATTTTTGTTTTTTTCCCAGCGAAAATGAAATTTTTTTCTTGAGTACTCTTAGACAAAATTTTTATTCGCATTACAAAAATCCGGAACAACCCCCCCAATGTTTGCTGACTCGGGTCAGTCCTGTCCTACAGCTAACATTGTATAAAGCGTTTAACCTTCTCAGACACAAGCTATTATAGTAAGATTCATTAAGTCTCGACTTTAAAGAGAACGAACATCTAGAAATGTTTCTTCATTAATATTTTTTCAGAAAATCATTATGAAGTATGATGATTTATTTTTTAGTGTAAAATAAAATATAGAATAAACTGATTGACATACCAAATGTAAAATCAAGTGGTTCTGGATGTCGCATTAATTTATCGAGATCTTGATGACCAAGACCTTGTTCAAGTGCCATAAAACCACAACAATGATGATTTTCATGATTATCATCATGTTTATGTTCTTTCATTTGATTTTTATAATAATCTCGAATTTGTTTAGCTACAGCTGGATAAACTCCTATAAGCTGATTAAGAAAAGAAAATTTTTTTTTGTATAAAAAGTAAATAAAACAAAATTTTATACTTCTTTATCTACAGAAAATTTTGCTATTTCACCTAGACGCATTGTTTTTAAACATGTTTCCCAACAATCAAGTTTAAATTTATGACCTAAGGTTATTTCCATTGGTTTTTTATATTTACGAGAATCATCAATTACTGTTCCATCTTGAGTTGTTGTTAAGAAATGAAAGAATATCTTAGAAGAAATAATTACATATATTAATTTTTTTTTTTTTAGTATTGAATTAGATTCTTAATATCAAACCTTCATTTCATCAACAAAATCAATAGATGGTTCTTTGCCAGCATTTAAAACTTGTTTTTTTATCGGACATTTTGATGCATCTGGTCCGTAGATCATTTTCTTTTTTTTCTTACAGATCTTTGGCAAGTAAGTCGTTTTGCAATGAATCAAATTATTTTTAAAACCAATCATCGATTTTAATTATCTATCGCCATCTATAAATAATTATATTTATATTCTTTTTTTAATTTATTTTAAAAATAAATTAATTAGATAATTTAAGATGAAAAATAATTAAAGACAATCTATGAAATATAATAGACTTATTTATTATTGGATTAATGATAATGAATCATCATAGTGTAAATCGAGACAAATAATACGAACGAAAAATTTTATCCATCGTTTTTTTTTTTGACAGACAGTCGTTTGTGTTATATTTTGTTCTGTTCTTTTCTTTTATTATTCATGATGAGTAACAATTAGTTATCTTATTTGTATTCATCTTTTTTTTTGTTTTCTATTTAAAATAATTAAACATATATATAATTAGATAAGAAAGAAATCCTTGACCTTTCTATGATTGATTATTACATTTATCTGATTTGTTTGAACATATACACCTGTATCTTATTCTTGTTTAAAGATAATACTAACAAATCATTATTGTATTATGATACCATAAGGTAATGTCATATATTCTTTGATTAGTACCATTTTTATATCTATCAACATTCTCTTTCAAAAATAAACAAAACAAACCAGACATATGCATTAATCTCTTTATCTTTCATTCCCTATAGTCATTGTCTTTGATTTGCCTCAAAATAATAAAGACATTGACAATTAGGAGAAAAAGGTCATTTTGATTATCATACAAAGTGTACTTGTAAAAGATACATCAACTGCCATAGATATCTGTTTCGTACGTATTTCATTCATCAAGAATTTATATGTCAATATATATATAAAGAGAGAGAATTTTTTTTTTTTTTTATAACTCTTGTTTGCTATGATTGATTTTGCTCTTAAAATTAATGAAATATTTCCTGTTTTCTCGTGTTTTTACTATTGATTTGATGATGATGCTTCCAGCTGTTACTACTGCAAGGAAAAAAAAAAGGAACAATGTATATATTGAGAAAAAAAAAGAAGCCATTTCTCTTTTGTTGTTTCTCGCATATACAAATACTCTTGCTTGTCTACACTCTCTATTAAGGAAGAAGAAGAAGAAAAAAGCTCAATAATACTTCCATGATTCGACAAATTATAGAATAAAATATAGTATAGACTACCTACTGCATCAAAAAGATATTTATTGATATTATACACAGAATCTATATTAGTTATTTTTTCCTTTCAGAATATTTTTATGTAGATATTTATGTATATTATTGAAGTGCAAGTAATTATTCTGTATATAAAATGAGTCAAGACGATATACTTCAATCAACAAAATCGGTTATTCAAGGTCTTGATGCACTCAAGAATGAACATGGAAAAATGCTTGAAAATATTCTTAATTCTACACAAAAATTATCACCTATGGAAACAAATAAATTAGAAGAAAAAGTTGGTTTACTTAGAAAATCAATGGATATGATTGAATTAGGTTTGTAAAAAGAAAATAATTATAAATATTAATAAAACAAAAAAAAAACAAAAATTTTATTTTATTAGGTATTGGTGAAGCTCAAGTCATGATGCAATTAGGTAATCATTTACAAAATTTAGAAGCTGAAAAACATAAATTACGTACACAAGTTAAACGTTTATGTCAAGAAAATGCTTGGCTTCGTGATGAATTAGCATCAACACAAAAAAAATTACATGAATGTGAACAAACAAATGCAACTTATGCTGTTGAAATTGAACATTTAAAATTTTTAAAAGATGTTAAACAATATGATATTGATAATGATAATAATAATAATATACAATCAACATCAGGAACAAATATAAATAATATTAATTCTTCAAATAATGGACAAGATCTTGTTAATGATTTATTTCCATCTGATGATAATGATAATGGACAAGATATATATAGTGATCAACAAGATAATTCAAGAAAATTTAGTTCTTATACTGATCTTATGATGTCAACATCACATTCAGCTACAGGATCATTTATATCAACAACTGGATATGAAATACCAGCAAGATTAAAAACTTTACATAATTTAGTTATTCAATATGCTTCACAAGGTCGTTATGAAGTTGCTGTACCTTTATGTCGACAAGCACTTGAAGATCTTGAAAAAACTTCCGGACATCAACGTAAGTAAAAAATTTTTTGGTTATCATAAACAAAATAGTTTATAAAGAATGACTTATGTTTAATTCTTATTTTTATAAAAATACGATCTAAAAGGAATATTAAAAATTTTAATTGTATTTTGTTGACATCTATGAATTAGTGTCAATTCGATGCTTAAAATAAACATTTAACATCAATTCAAAAGAATTTCCCTAGACTCTTGTTTTTGTTGATAAGATGTAAAACGTGCAGAACTAACATCTGATGAAAGTCATGAATATATTTATGAAATTTATTTCAAATATCATTCGTAAGTGCCATTTGAGAAACTCTATCTCTCATTTTCTTCTTTCTTTTGATCGTCGTAGTTGAATGCATGAAGAATTTTCTATTAAATAGTATAAAAGCAAAATTTCTCAACCATATCTGCACTATTCAAAAAAAAAAAAAACTAGAAAATAGAATAAATCATCCGTTCTTTAATCAATAATTGTGTTAATAGTATTTATAAATCTATATGATTTTTGTCTTTAATATTATTTAATGCTTCATCTACGATTATAATAGAATCAAAATCAAAAACGGGTTATTTTCTGCTAGTAACACATATGCATAATACTTTTTCAGATTAGTAACCTCAGTGATTTATCTACTGGGTGGACGCCGCCCACCCGAAATTTTGATTCGCCCACTCGAAAATATACAGTAGACATTCGTCTACTGTAGTGGCGGCGCGAGACTACTAGCGTCCCTCTTGTTTTGGGTGGGCAGTAGAAGGTGGCGCCATCTCTATGTATGTCGTGTTCTTCAGGATACAAATCAATAGTAGAGCTCCTAATGGCGAAAGTAGAAGGCAAGCTTTTCTCTTCTTCTACTAAGGGCATTGGAACGGCCTTCTACTATATTGACACTGTGTACTCTTGCTTACAAGGCGCAAATATTGGAGGCGCCACCTTCTACTGCCCACTCAAAACAAGAGGGACGCTAGTAGTCTCGCGCCGCCACTAGTCTAGTGAGTGGACGTCGCCTACCTGAAATTTTGACTCGCCTACTCTGGAAATGAAACCTAAATAAAACACTGAGTAACCTTGGAAATAAAACCAAAAAATAAAGTGTTCTCTATAAGACGAGGCTGTCCTGTACATGTCTATACAATATGGCGCACATATTATATTTTCTTATAATTCTATTCTTGCGGAACAAAAAAATATCGAAGAAATGATTTTGTACTTTCGATTTGTATTCATAAAAAAAAATAAGCGAAGCGTTGATTTCCATCAAATAATTGAATCAATTTCTTTTCATTTAGATCCTGATGTTGCTACTATGTTAAATATACTTGCACTTGTTTATCGAGATCAATCAAAATTTAAAGAAGCAAGTGCATTACTTAATGATGCATTAGCTATTCGAGAAAAAACACTTGGACCTGATCATCCAGCTGTAGCAGCAACATTAAATAATTTAGCTGTTCTTTATGGTATATATTTGTATTTGAATGAGAAAATTGAAATAAAAAAAACATTTATCTTCTATTATTTTATAGGTAAACGTAATAAATTCAAAGAAGCTGAACCACTTTGTAAACGTGCTCTTGAAATTCGTGAAAAATGTTTAGGTACATCACATCCTGATGTTGCTAAACAATTAAATAATTTAGCATTACTCTGTCAAAATCAAGGTAAATATGATGAAGTTGAAACATATTATAAACGTGCAATTGATATATATACAAAAAGTTTGGGTATTGATGATCCAAATGTTGCTAAAACAAAAAATAATCTTGCATCAGCTTATCTTAAACAACAAAAATATAAAGAAGCTGAACAATTATATAAAGATGTTTTAACACGTGCACATGAAAAAGAATTTGGACAAGATTCATCAATAACAACAACAACAACAACAACATCAACAAGTGGTGGTACATATGATGCACAAGGTGGTTGGTATAAAACAATACGTGCTGATACACCAACAGTAACAACAACATTAAAAAATCTTAGTTTACTTTATCGACGACAAGGACGTTATGAAGCAGCTGATACATTAGAAAATTGTGCTTCACGTGCTCGAAAAGATCCACAAGCAATTATACAAGCACTTAATATAATTAAACAAAATAATAATCCATCATAAATATAAAAATTTCTTATTTTTATCATAACAGTGAAATATTCTCTCTTATATATTCTCGATATTATTTGTCTTGTATTGTTGTTTTTGTCATGCACTTTTCTTTTTCGCTCTCTCTCTCTCTCTCATTTATATTGTAGTCATTTATTGATCTCATTCACTTTTTAATTTGGTTTTTGCTTAATGAAAGCTGTAAGCTGTGGCATTTAAAAAAAAATAGCAAAGAAACAATTTTCAATTTTGACAATACATATATATATGGATGTATTATAATAATAGATCGTCATTCCGTTTTAGATTGTTTGGAACAAATAAACACATCGGATTAAATCATAGACCAAACGATAGGTGAAAAAGAAAGATAAGAAATAGAAAAGAAAAATAATACTATCAAGACAAGTATAGACAATCATAGATGGATGATGATTATTGGAATTCATCGTCAGTTACAAAAAAAGTTAGTCAACAAGGTATATTCGATACAGATGGCAATAATACAATTGATGTAAGTTCTAAGAAATCAATAATTTTCATTTTGTATTTTGTTTGTTCTCAATCGAATAATATCTTATAAATATAATATAGCGTTTTAAAAATCGTTCCGATCCATTGACTGTAAGTTATTATATACGTTTGTTCGTCTGCTCACGGTTTCGGTGTTATTCTTCTTTATAAAACATCAATGCTTATTCAATATATAAACTAACTTATTTGTCGCTATTTTTTTTTCTAACATTATTTTTTTTCTAATACACTGTCGTTCTATTTTTTAATATTACAGGAAAGTATCCTTGGTTCAAGTCGTTCTACACCACCGTTAAATACAACAGGAGTGACTTCAGCTCGTTATCGTTCAACAACAACAACAACAACAACAAATAATTCACCGATAACAAAAAAACTAGTAACAAACAATACTCCGATACCTACCAAAACAGCGCCAAATATTCAACCGAAAAACAACATTCCTACATCACAAGTGTCACGTCCTATCGATCAATCCACTGAATGTAAGCAAAAACTATGCATATAAAAATGGCATGAAAATATTTCTTTTTTTTTTCTCTCTCTCTTCTGCCTAACCTTTTTCCATTAAATGAAAAGAAGAATGCGATAAAAAAAAAAAGTAAAGAACGAAAGATAACAACTGACGTCTAGTGCTTATTCTAACATCAGTCTCTTACAGAGGAAAAAGAAAAAGTCAGTATTCGATAAATAAATTAATCATTATGAATAGTCCAAGTCCAAAACCATTAAAAAAATCTCATAATTTATTACGTAAAGTTGGTCAAAAAGTTGAACAAACATTTAATCTTGCAAATTCAAATGTATTTCATGGTTCTTTATCATCATTAATTGATTTACCAGATAGTTCTTCTAATAAAGAAATAGGAGATCATCATTTATCATATGAGGAGACAGTTTCATTACAAAATCTTCCTGAATATAGTTCGGATTCTCCAAGATTAAATATTCGAAAGAAACATGGTAAAATTTAATAATAAATAAACATTTAAAAAACAAAATTATTTTAGCTGCTCGATTCGGTCGTTCACATGCTATTGTATCATCAAATGATACTCATTCAAATTCTCAATGGGTACCACATGCTGAAGAATATCGTATGTATATAAGTTATATATGAATAATTTTTTGTTCATATGTATTCAATAATTTTTTTTTTTTTTTTATAGCGAATCAAACTGTTAAAGATCGAAGTACACAATATGATAGAGAAATGGAAATGCGTTGTAAAGAATTATTAGATAATAAAGTAGTTTATTATTAAAAAAAAACAAATAATAGAATATCTTATGTATATAATTATTTTAGAGTATTAAATTCGAAGATATTCGAGAGTATGATAAAAAAGCATCTTTATTACGTATGGCTGTTTCATTTAATACACCGAGTGTTACTGTTCCAGTAAATAAAATTTATTTAAAAATTTTTTTATTTTAAATTAATTTATAATTTATAGGTAATAATTTTTCTTGAAAATACATTATCAAGAACATTATTCTATGAATTAATTAAACAACATCCATCTGCTATAAACAATTATATTAATATGAACAAATTAAAATTTGAAAATGATTATTATGTAGCTATGCTTAAGTAAGTTTTATATTGACTATTAATTATAGAATTTACAATTAAAATAGACACTTTTAAAACATAATATTTTAAAAGTTATTTACATCTATCAAATATAAATAGCTTCGTTAATGATCACTGAAGTTTCTTTGAAATACATTTTTTATCTACTTCATTAATAGATGAGTCATAAGTAATCGAATCAAATGTAAAATGCAATTTTCCTGTCTCTGAAACTCATTGATTATATCAAAGATAGAGAATGTCAAGCTCTACACGGCAAAGATTCTTGATGATAAGTTTTTAAATAATGAAAATATTTCTTAAGTTAGCATGTTTTCTTCAATATTTACGAAATATTAAGCAGATCTAAAAAAATGGATGCAAAAATTTTGATTGATCTCAAATTCTTATCCGTACTGGTTCAATCTCTGATTTTAATAATTGCTATGACTGAGTGACTAAGTTATTCGGCACATATTCACAGCGCACTGTTTGTATCAGATAGCATGCTGGCTATGTCGGGACATATGTCTGCTCTTGTGCTAGGCTTATGGTATATGAAAAGGCTCCAGCAATTTAGTACACGAACTCAGTGTTAGGCTGACTTTCTGTCCACAAGTACAACTAGCTAGAATTATAGGAAAGATATTGTGCTATTCAATCGGTGACTAGACACTATTTCATACTAGAGGATAGCTGAAAGTAGAGTTCCTCGGTTTTAGAAATCATTTGGAACTGTTAAATCATCAGATAGTCGCAGATACTCTTCCTTATTCAATTGATTTGGTACATATTTCATTATTTTATTTTTATTTATTTAAATAGACAATTTGGTAGAAATGAAGAAGTAGCAGTAAGTACAAGACATTGAATAAAAGAAGTAAAAAACTTGAATATTTATGATTTAAGATGACACGTCTTCGACAAGCTAGTCAAACGAATGATATGATTACTAAAATGGCGATATTAGATCAAGCAGCAACGTATATTTATCACTACTATGACTCTTTAGAATAATTAAAATTTAATTTTTTTTTAGTGAACTTGGATCACATTCCTGGTGGCATTTACAAGTTGCTGAACAACGACTTCTACTTAAAAAACAACGAGATTTACAAAATGTAAAACAAAAATAGATATTCTTTTTCAATTCATATTTTATTATTATTTTTTTTTTAAATTAGTCTCAAACGAATCGAACCGTTCTTGAAATATATAAAACAGTTTATGAAACAGATTTTCGAAAACAAAAACAAAATCGAAATACTGATAAATCAGTAAGAAAATTTACTTAATTAATAATTATTAAATTTTTTCAATTTTTATTATAGATATTCGATCGAAGTAAAGAATTTGAAACAGCATTTCATGTAAATTCTTTTTTCTTTTATTTATCATTAAAAAAAAAACTCTTTTAAATAGATGTCTCCGGAAATGATTATGTGTGGTAAATTATCTGTGATTATGCAATGTGGTTTTCGATCACATTATGATGATTTTTTTCATCAAGCAATACATCAAGTAATTCGATAAAAGAAAAAAAAACAAAATTTATAAGAATTTCGAGTTGAATTTTTAGGGTATTTTTGGTAAGAAATATATCATTGCACCAGAATATCTTGCTGATATGGTTTATAATTGGGTTCGAGTAAGTGGTGAAGGACAAGAAAAAGCAAGTGAAACAGCTGAACGATTTCTTACAATGATTCCTGATCCAGGCAAACGTATTTATTTTGCTGAAAAATTTCAAAATTATGATGTAGCTATTGATGTAAGTAATTAATCAAAAGAAAAAAAAAATATTTTCTAATAATTATTTATTAATTTTAAGACAATTACTAATATTCTTCGTGATCGATTTCAATTAGAAAATTTACGTAAACGTATGCCACATAATCATCCTGCATTTAATCGAGCTACATCAATGTTAGAAGTATGGAAACAATAAAGAATTTTTTTTTGTTTTTTTTATTTATTCATATTTTAATTTATATTTTTCTTTTTTCTTTTTGATTTTCTAGAACACAAAATGGCGAAATTAAAAGCATGTGTGATGAATGCATAGAAATAATCGTCGTTTTGTTGTCAGATGATCATATTATATTTAATTATTCCTTAGTTTTTTTTTTACGTTGTACTTGATAATTCATTTAAAAACAAAATTATGTTGTGCTTTTCGAAAACTTTTAATGCGATGCATAAAATAAAGTAATTTTTTGAAAAAATTAATATAAAACGTCTTAAAACTTGAATCAGTTTCTTTGCAAAAAAAAAAAATCTTCAAAAACATTTATAAGCAAAGAAATTTAAGAAGAAAAAAGAAAATATTCAAAGTCAAAGTTAATCATTTAATCAACTATTATTTTCTGTTGTTGTTGATGTTTGAAGATTTTTTGAAGCTGAACCAATACGTGGTGTCGTTGAAATAGGTTCGACAGATTTATTTTCATTAGATGATGGTGCATTTTCTGTTTGAGTATTAAGTGAATCATTAGTATCAACAGTAATCATAATTTTTGATTCATCAGTTGGTGTCATTTTAGCTGCTGAAGATGGACGTCCAATGATTGGTTGTGTTATATTCGAATCATTTGAATTAACTTGAGCTAAATCATTTTGTTGTTCAGTAGCAGATTCATCTGTAGTTGTTTCATTTAGTTTTTGACTTGCCGATGGTGGTCTTGAACTTGTTCGAGGACTTGTAGCATTATTTGTATTTATTGAATCTGTTTTTTGACTGGCTGATGGTGGTCGAGAATTGGTCGAAGCAGGAGTATTACTTGAATTGTTTAATTTTGTTGTATCTGTATTTTGGCTAGCTGATGATGGTCTTGGACTTGTTGAAGCAGCTGTAGTTGATTCAAGATTTTTTTGACTTGCTGATGTTGGTCGTGAATTATTTGTATCAATAGTATTTGCATGCGAAGTTAGATCATTTGTTTTTGGATTAGCCGATGGTGGTCTGGAATTTATTGGAGCAGTTGTAGATGGTTCAGCAACTTTTTGACTTGCTGAAGGTGGTCGTGAATTATTTGTATTAATAGTATACCCATGTGAACTTAAATCATTTGCTTTTGGAGTAGCTGAGGGTGGTCTGGAACTTGTCGGAGCAGCTGTAGTTGATTCAGCATTTTTTTGACTTGCTGATGTTGGCCGTGAATTATTTGTATTAAGAGTGTACCCATGTGAACTTAAATCATTTGTTTTTGGATTAGCTGAGGGTGGTCTAGAACTTGTTGGAGCAGTTACAGATGATTCAGCTACTTTTGTATTAGCCGATGATGGTCTAGAACTTGCTGGAGCAGTTACAGATGATTCAGCTGCTTTTGGATTAGCCGAAGATGGTCTTGAAGTCTTTGATTCATCATTTGTTGAATTAAGAATTGGATTAACAATAAGATCATTCTTTGCTGCTGATTGTGGACGTTCAGATGAAGAAGTTACTGTTGATGAAACTGGTTCTTCTTTTTCGATAGCAGGAACATCTGATGATATACCATTATCAGTAGTAGCAGTTACGGGTGTTGTTGACATATTAGTTTCAATTTTTTGTGATGCAGATGGTGGACGCGATGTTTTTTCTGTAATTGCATTGTTATTTTCTATTGGTGTTTGTTCTTGTGCTATTTTATTAGCCGATTGAACACGAGATGATGATGGATTGATAGAAGTAGTAGGTGTCGACGACATATTGTGTAGAAAAGACAATACCAGGAAAGAAACAAAAGAAAACTAAAGAACACGATTGAAAGGCTTTTCTTGCTGTCGTTAGGTTATTTCTCTGCTTAAAAGATGTTGACTTGCTTCAGTTTACATAAGAAATGAATGAGCTACTGATTCTGCTTCACAACGATATACAGTAAATCTATAAAAAGAACACAAGAAAAAAAAAATCGATTTTTTTTTCTCTATCGACATTCACTACTTCTTTGTGTACGCAAAGAAAAGAGCATCGCCCTGAAATCTTAATGCATAATGTAATTTCAAGGTCGCATTTTGTACTATGGCATCAAATAAATTGATGTCTCACAGAATACATTTTCTTGATCACTTGAAAGACTATATATATGTGCAAATAAAAGTTTGTGTGTTGCTACTAACTTGACTCAGCAATACAATTCTTATATGCTGAACTCCTACTCATACTGTGTTTGTCGAAGTTCATATGACTTCAAAAAGTAAAACAAACAAATTCGAGTAGTCTTTCATACAAAATTGTTTATACGAAAAAAAAAGACATTATAGAACTTTCTTTTTGATACTGTGACTGATGTCAAGAAAAAGAATGAACAAGAAAATTTTTTTATTAATGAATTCGCAGAATATCGACTAGTTTTTTTTCTATTAGTTTGGATTATTCAAAAATTAATTGTATTTATTATTTTTATTTTTTTGTTCTATTAATATATAAATTGGAAAACCTTTTGACTTTTAAACTAGTCGATAAATATTGAAAATTTTTACAAGATAAGATTATAACTGAGCGTTTCACATTTATTAATTTTAACTTATCATGTTTGTTAGGAAGAGAAAGAACATTGTTAGAGCATCTGTCATGGTCTGTGATGCAAGTGGCAAGTGTTGCCAAGATGTCTGTGACGCAACAAACAAACGTTGCTAAAACATCTATCACAATGTATGATGTGGGTGTGTGAGACTGTTTCTTTGTTTGTGATTTTTTGATGTCTATAAGAAAAAAAAAGCTTAGTTACGCACGGAAATAACAAAAGATTTATAACAATCTGAACCCTTAAGCTACGAGACAAAAACATTCTTCAAGCATATCAAAACTAAGAAATTTATAATATCGAATATGTTTTATCTTTTGAATCAAAAATTGTAATAAATTAATAAACAATATATTTGAAAGTTAAGCATAATTTTTTTCATATTTTACCTTCAACAATAAGAAATTGATTTCAAGAAGAAAAATAAAACTCTTTAAAATAAATATATGTTCATCTGATTTTTTTTTTCTCATGACATTGTTGAATATAGGTTATACATCGTTTAATAATGAAATCAATGTTTGTTTTAGATTTTTAAAAGTTATCGACAAAAAAAAAATTTTTGATAGACGACTTTTATAAATAAATAAAGAAAGAAAAATGTTTGTAAATATTTCTTGATTAAATATTAAAAGTATTTTATAATGCATTATAGAAATCAAGGATTATAAATCATATATCTCGACCATATATATTCCTATAATAGAAATCTTTTTCATTTCACTATAAATAAAATCGAACAAAGAAATATTAACTCTTGTGACGATGTAATAAGGAGATTACAAGAGCCTAATGAAACAAACATTTTTCAGAAATTCTATTGAATTTTTTGACGTCTGTTATATCAATGCTTTCATAAAAAATATATATACCTTATTTTTTGTATATTGACTATTTTGATTGATAATTCTTTTAGTTTTGAAATGGCTTGCACGCCCTTTTTGTATATCCGTCGTATTATAACTGACATATATCAACTGATATACTCTCTGTGGTTTCAAGTGCATTGATTAAATATCGTAAAAGAGATTTTTTTTTTTATCAGCTATTAAATCAATTTTACAATAACATCAAGACCTAGATAAATATTGACTATAATGTGAATTTAAAATAAGAGGTTTTTATCGAACGAAAATATCAATTATGATCAATAGAATTTATTCAAAATTTTTAATTTATTAACGACAAACGATGAAGAAATCTTTATTTCTAAAACTGAATAATAATGTTGAAAAGTATTAAAGTATTATGCGAATAGAATAATAGAAATATTTTGAAATTTTTAGTTAATAAGAATGTTTCTAGATAAATTTGCAGTTTGAAACTATTTTATTTGATAGTTTTTAATTTTATTCCATTACATACTATTAATAATAGCATTCCACACGTAATAAATCAGAATACAAAGATGAGAGTTTATGTTTCCTTTTTCGTTAATGAATTGAATTGTCTTTGATTAATGAAACAAAAAAAAGGTAAAAAAAATCTATATAATTAAAATGAACTTTACTTCATAGATTGTAGAACATTTCAGATTACATCTTGGAATACATTCTATTTTTGTTTTTCCAAGAAAACAAAATTTAAAGATAAAAATATGACATTCAAAGTACGGCTATTTATTATGTATGAAATTAAAGTGTATTTTCATCATCTATATACTTTTATCGTACAAGTTATATTAATCAAAAAGAAAATAATTAATGAATTCAATAATTAACAATGCTTTAATGAATAAATTAAATAAGTAGAAAATATCAATATTAATTTTCTATATTTCGATCGTTTGATGTTTTGTTTACTAAATTTTTACATTAAGAAAGTGTCTCTTGTTGTTTTTATTTAATATCATTAATACATGATGTTGCATCTAAAATTCTAAATTGATATATTTCTTTTAATTTCATACATTCTTCAATATTTTTCACACCAGCATAAGATGTTTCATCATTTAAACACATTGCAGCAACACAAACAGCACAAGATAATCTTTCTTGTATAGGCCATTTTTTATAAATACCATAAATAATACCAGCTGCAAAAGCATCACCAGCTCCTACAGCACCTTTAATAAATCCTTTAGGAAGATAAAGTGAACCTTGTATAAAACATTCTAATCTTTGATTATTTTCTCGACTAATACAAACAGTACCACAATCAAAATGAATTGTTACTGTACGTTGTACATGATATTTTTCAATTAATATTCTTGCAGCTTGTTCAATTTGTGCAATAGTTGCTTGTTGTAATGTTTGATCAAGAATATATCCTAATTCAATTTCATTAATAATTAAATGATCAACATAAGGTAATGTTAATGTTGCAATTTTTGTATATAATACATTTTGTGCACTAACAAAATCAACTATTGTTTCTAAACCATATTCTTGTGCTTGTTTAAGTACTTTTCCTGCAATTGTTTCATTATCAATAATACGATCTAATTGATTAAGTATTGTTAAATAACCAAGATAAAATAAATTATAATGTTTTTTATTAACTAAATAATTAAAATCAAAATGAATATCACTAAATAATGCATTAGTACCACGTTGATTAAAAAATGTTCGTCGACCAGTTGATTCAACACTTATTACATATGTATATGATGTTGGTGTATTATCTTTAGTTTTATGTAATTGATTAATATCAATATTAGATTTTTTACAATCATCAATTAACCATTGTCCATTATCATCATTACCTAATAAACCAACAATAGATAATGGTAAATTTACGTCCATGGAATGTAAATCTTTGAGAATATTGAATGGACCACCACCACCACTTTTAGTTTCACGATAAATATTTGATAAAGAATTTTCCAATGGCCATTGATCAACAATTATAACATAATCGATAACAATTGTACCAGCACAAATAATACCTCCTTCATGGGACATGCTTTTGTGTTATATGAAAATTATATATTGACATTTAAAAAGATAAGATAAGACGTCTGTTTTTTTTCTTATAGTTATTTTACAAAATAGGATTCAAGGAAAAAACAACAAAGATATCTAATGTTCAGATATCAAATAATTAATGATTTGATCGTTTTACAGTTTTTTTTTCTGTATGAGAATCTCGACTAATATCAGTGACTTCTGCTAATGAGGTGTGCACACTTATAAGTAGATGACTCAGAGTGAGAGAGACTAAAAATTCGGTAGAAATAGAATGGAAAATGCTGAAATTGTCGACTTTCTATAATATTTTGTTGGAGAGAAAGCATCTTCGTATGAGTATCTGTCCGAAGTAAGGCAAAAATTCTCGTTCTGGCATCACTTATCATTATACTAAAAAATTTTGTAAAAAGTTGGATATTTTTGAGAAGAGAATGCTTTCATCATGCTTTCTTCAATCAGTGTATTTGTGCAAACGAGAGCAAGAGATAGTTGAAAAGCATGAAAATGCACTTCAAATATTGTCAACTTTCTTGGTTTTTTCTTTCCTTTGAACGTTGACAAGGAATTTTTTTCATCTCTCTCGCTTGTTTTTCACAACGGAATTTTCATCAGAGACTAGGTAAAGTTCGTCTTTATCTAACTAGCAAAAAACGCAGATATAGGGTGCAGTACAAAAGTCTGGAAAAAAATAATATTCAATAGATATAATAGAGAAGATAATCCCTCTGTCTAAAAATATTGTCCAAACTGAGCAAATACGCAAAGCAACATTTTCGGATGAGGACAGATGGCACCAAATGGGACAGTTGCCAATTAAACTCGGTCGCTTCGATCAGACTGAACAAGTTTATTCAAGTGTACTACAATACTCGACTGATGATGAGGAGGAAGCAGATATCTATTACCAACTTGGCTGGGATAAAGGTTAGCAAGGTAATTATGAGAAGGAAATATCATTTGACGAAAAGATATTTAGAATCTTTGAAACAGCTCTTCCATTCAGTTATTCGTTGTTGACCTCTTCCTACAATAACATTAATTGGGTATATTTAAATATGAAAAACTTCTCCAAAGCATTCTCATTTTTTGAAAGTTCTCTGAATATTCGACAACATTCACTACCTACTGTTGGGTTCTTCGATTATTTGTGAAACGAAATCGATAGTGAATGGTAGAGGACGTAGCGAGAAAAAGTAACATGAAAAGTCAATATTTAGATGCTTTCAATTTTTAAAGACTTTTTAGATGTTTAGTACTAACATTTTTCTTTTAAGGATTGTTCTTTCACGATATTCACTGTACTCTACAATTTAAAATTTAGAGATATTATTTATTATATTTTATACCAATTACATCATGCAAAAGCAAACTCATCACACATATCAATGACAGCATGATATCTCAAATAGATGAATAAAGAGCACAACTCAATTTTAGATCATTCTACGAATATATTTACTATCATTAACTTTCACCATTTTTTATTCTAAGAATAAGTGAATTGACATTCATTGTATGTAACACTTTAATCCAGTAGGAATTAGACTGAAAGTTTTTTCTTCTTGTTCAGATCGCATCGAATTCGTTGTTTTACTCGAAGAAAATGATTGTGCACAACACTTAACATATAATATTTTGTGAAGATCTCATCAGTTTTGTAATTTTTTCGGTAATCATAGGTTTGGAAAATACTGCTCACCAACAAACAAGACTTTATTGAATTGATCTAGCCTGTAAAGTTTACTAAATTTATGCAATATTCACAATTAGCATTTATCCGATACCAATTGATTCGACTTATCGGATGAGAGCTTCTTTGATTGTCCTCTACAAATTCTACTGAGAAGTACGGGTGTGTCTGCAACTGTGCTGTGGATCTTGTCCTCTTTCATACCCAAACCCACAATTTCACATTCTATATTTCCTGAAAAGTCACAATATTTACATGATGCCTAATATACGCCTAGTTTGATGCCAAAAAGACAATTGATGGCAAAACTAAAATAATTTGAAAGATACATGATTTTGCGCTATCTTTTATTAAATACTTAAAATCTTAACTCAAACAAAAATGTTGATAACAGCGCCGTTCATTGAAAAGAAAAACATTTCAAAATACCACATCGAATTCGAATCGTTGAGAAAACTTTTAGATGATACTCTAATTCATTTGTTGAACATATCAAGAACTTGCTAGATACGAAATATTCCAAATGGCAACTGCAGCTAAAAGAATAACAGTCATCACACCTAATGCTTTCCAATCTAATGGCCTTATTCCGATATCCTGCTCTTGATAATAATCTTCATGCCATCCTATCCATGGATTCGGATGAAATTCCAGTGGTGGATGAATACAATGTGATCGAAATCGCCATTTATAAAGTAATCGATCACGTACGAAGCCTAAAAATCTAAGTAGAATAATCACCGACGGAAAACAGAAGTAGACAAACCATTGCCATACGGGCCATGGATCACCATAGGGATGGCGACCTCGTGTCTGTGCAACAAATAACCAATAGTTGACGAAATAAATAAAACAAAAATTGAGAACAATGAGTGGTGTAGTTTTTATATCTCGTTTAGTGTTGTGTAGAACAAAGAAATGTTCAGCTAAACTGTACCATAGTGGCATCAAATGAATAAACCACAGTGAATCAGTATAATGTGGACAATGATTGTTTCTTGTGCAATCGATGAAGAAAAGTAAATGAAAAAAGAAACCCATTCCAAAGCTTGTCGAAAAAAACAAACCAAAAAATTGATCAAGATGTATTCTTAAACGCTTGATGATAAAATCTTTGATGCCTCTGCAAATAAGAATAATGTCAAATAGAAAAGCTACCAACATGTACAATGTTAAAGTTGTTAGAATCCATGTTGTCACATAGCGAAAACGCCAACCAGGACCGGGCAGTTCTTGACTAGAGCTATGGCTACTTGGCGGTTGAAATGAAGAAACGAAGCCAATTGATTGAAATAGAAACATTGCTCCATGATAGATAATGTGAAGTACATGTAGCCAAATCGGATAAGTTCGATGCAATTTCATGATGACAGTATTATTGATCTATAAGAATAACTTTTGCAGTCTAAATAGAAGCAAATAGATGTTGAAAAGCTAAATGAACGTATATATATATAAAGGTAATTCGATCCTATGCTCGATAAATCATTGTCGGTTGAACAAGCATTCGTTTCTTCATATGCGCAACAAATTATGCGTAGAACTTTCGTCACAATGGAAGAATCTAC
>CAJNOP010000246.1:62435-73208 GCA_905250075.1 Rotaria sp. Silwood1
TCCCTTCAAATAGAGAACAATCTCTCAATAGAAAAGAAAGCATTCCGTCTTATTGTGGAACGGCAAAGAACGAGTTCCTTCAGACTGAGAGTGTTTCTTCTTGAACATGAGCGCATTCACTAGCAAAAGGAACGCATTCTTGACATAGAAAAAAGGTTTCCATATTTTTATGAAACCATTCTGTTCCGTTTTTTTTCAAAATATTTTTCACTGGGTATATCTATCTATCTCTATATCTCACTCTAGAACATAATACAGTTTCAGGGGACATTCTCCGAAGACATGTAATCATACTCACACTCATGGATTATGGATCTGAAATTGACCTATAATCTCTGTTTTAACAAGAATTCTAACTCTGTTTTTGTCGCTGAACATGATTCTGTTATCTAACTTTGGTAAAAGATAGAATTCCAGTAGAAAAACTGTAATTATTTTAGTGACATGTCAGTTTTTCTAAATCATATCTCATTACATTCTGAGATCTGTTTTGATCTATTCTGAAAACTTTCATTTAATGTCCTATATACCATTCGATCCAGAACTGATTGATGTACATTGGAGATTAAAAAAATTCATGGGGTCTCTAAAATGGCATGTCAGAATATCCAGAATACTCAAGACCCATAACTTTTGAACTATTTGATGCCTAGCGAGCCAAGCATAACATTATATTGGTCCAAAATAACACTGTTTGCAGATCTTCGTTTCCTCTATCGAATGACATGTTAACCAGCTCTGTTAGACTTACGATAAAAAAATCGATTCAATACTAGAAATGATTTAACAAGTGCCGACCATAGTGGATACTATAGCAAACTCTCTCTGAAATGCAGGACCATAGTAAATTAAATGCTAGCTATGACAGGGGTTCCAATCTCGAAAATCTATTTTATCGACTGGTCGCTCACTGTGGCTCACATCCACCCTCATAATAGAGTTCAAAAAGTTGCAGAAAAAAAAAATTTGTCTTCGAATAATTTTCTGGAAGGTTGTTTATGAAAAGTCGGAATTTTTTCATTAAAAATAAAAAGAACAACTAAAAGACAGATGCTTTTACTGAGTCCGTTAAGCTCTATTAGATCGAGCATAAAGCCTGAAAAAAAAAACAAATTTACTTCAATTTTCATTTTTTACATGTTGTATGAAACCTTGACGAAGCAATGTTACTCTTTTCATCAACACTTGTTCTCTCTTGTTTGCTTTGTAAATCATAAATGAACGCAAAAGCTACAAAATTGATTACATTGTTTCTTGCCACAAGAAAACGAAAACAGTATTTTTTAAATACAATTGAAGGAAAGAAAAATATTTTCGTTTTAGATATGCACTAGTGGCTATTGTTACGTTTCTTCCACATTCCAAAAATCTTAAGGATTAAATTTGTAAAAGAAGTTCATCACGCATAAACACCTATTTGTTGATTCTTAACTCAATATTTTGGTCTTAAACTTCTACTATGAACATGTTTCACATCTAAATATTTATATATTTTTGGAAGGTAATGGCCTGAAATCGATATTGAAAAATTCTATTGTAAATAAATTTTATTTACATGTAAAGCTTATTAGTACTTAATATTCTAATTTTTTATAAATGATGTTTGAATTTCGTTTTGACAAGCATATTTATTTATGTATTTAAAAATTTGGCACAGAAAAACAAATCGAGTGATAAATATGCAGATGATCTTATTTATATGATATAAGAAGATATTTTCTTCTATTATAAACTGCGTTGTATTAGAATTAAGTTTCAAAACTAATTTACAATGAAATTCATTAAATGAATAATCTATATTTGACTCAATGAAGTCAATAAAAACAATAAACAACTTCATGTATCTACGAATCTGTTATTTGACAGAACAAGTATGAATGAAAAACTTTTTGAAAAGAAAAATATTGTTATTATATTTTCTGTAAAAGTTCAATAATGCATAATTATGTCATTTTTATTTAAAAAAAAAAACTTATTTATAGCTTTGTTTTGGATCTATAAATTATCATTTTTTCTAATTATTTTATATTATAATAAACATGTGCAGTATTTTCTTCTAAAAGATATTCTGTTTAATGATGATAGAATGTACTATTCTTCGTATGATATAAACATGTTCAATGTTATCAAGTTTTATTTATAGTAAAGCTCCATAATAATATCATTGCGTCGTTGGTATAGAATTTGTTCATGAGTAATTTGGATCCATCTAATCAATCATAAAATACGATAGCAATAAGGAAAATATCCTATACAAGTAGTTCATACTGCAACACAATTAGCGATAATATTTCTACATTTCTTTAAAAAAGAGTGAGAAACATTAGAAAGGAAGTTTTGAGAACAAGGACGGAACAATACATACATATATATATATAGGCATTATTTATCTCTGTAAAACATGGTGTCTCCAATGGATTGTATTGTTCTTTTTCTCTCGTCATACCGTATTATTGTATATCGCTTCTATTCTTTTTTTTTTTGCTGTGATTTTATATTTTTTTAATTCAATTCAATACTTGTATTGAAGGTTCTGAAGCTCATTTTTCCCATCAGAACGGATATGTTCCTAGAACTACAAAATAAAAAAATTCTCTCGTTCTGGAATTTTTCCACTCAATCAGTAAAGCAAATTGTTTATTAAATAATATAAAATACACATAATCATGATATTCTGTAGACTCAGATATCTATGATATCCCTTGATTTTTTTACTGTGCCAAGATGCTGGCATTATCTTTATTATTTAGTACATCTACATGATCTACTTGTTCAATAAGTAAGCACCCATATCAGTCAGCACAATATTGTGTAGCGTACATTGCGCTGGCACAATGTTCGTTCGTGTAGCACATGTGATAAATCAACTTAGTGGTATAAAATTCAACCAATCAGTATATATATGAAGAGTAAAGTGTTTTTTCTGAGTCATATCTCCTAAAATCATCATTGTGTGTAGTAGATAGTTGTTAATTTTTTATTTTCGAATACTATTTATCTTTTATTCATCATAGTTTTTTGAAGCTTTGAAAATTATTTTTATTCCAAATAAGCTGTAACAATTTTAGATGAAACGAATTTGTTATTTTGCAATTAAAAGAGCAGCTTTTTTTTAAAGAAAGTTATATTCCTGTTAATTTAAAATTTCTTTTGTTCGTATATTGCTAAAAATATGTATTTTTCTTTTAAATACAACCATTGCTAGTTTATTTCTGTTATATGTCTCTTTAATCCTTCAACTTATTATTTATACGTATACATGTTTCGTTTAAGTTCTTTTTTGCATGTAAATTTCTTGTTTCTTTTTGTAAGAACAATTGTTATAGTTCGATCAATATGCAAGTTAATGGAGCTCAATGTTATACTTTACTTTTGCTACGTATGAATTATCATTATCGATATTTTCTTTCATTTAACATGTGTGATTTGTAAATAAGTACAGAGAATTTGCCTATTTTTTTTTTATGAAACTACAACTATTTTCATTTATAAGCGTTTTTGTAATTAATAAAAGTTAGTCGAATGAAAAAAAGTTGAGCATCACTCTTTTAATTTATTGCTAGAAGATTGTTTTTAAAAGAGGAGCCAACCGGAATATACGCCAACCAGAATATAGAATCGGCATACGGCTGACATGTACACAAAAGAACAAAAAACAAGATTTTCTTAGTTAATTCTTTGTTTTAATTTCTATGTTAAATATGGAAATCATCAACATCAGCTATGAGGTGTTGGCATTAATTACCAAAAAAATAAATAAAACTAGTCTGTCTTTGATTGTTTATATTTTCTATGAAGTATTAAAAGAGATTTTTTTTTTTTTATTTTGAAAATAATAATAATATTTCGATTTTTCTTTTTATTCTTTTACTTTGAGTAATGATTAAAAAAAAATTAGAAACATTTATTATATTCAAATAACGAAGTTTTCTTGTTATTTGTGACTCTCTGAAGTACTTACAAATAGAGCGAGAATAGAGATGAATATAAAAAAATGTAATTACATAATGTGAAACACACTATCATCAAAACATGAACCAGTAGCGACTACCAAGTGAGTGTTCATCTTAAGACTATAGCAGGCGCTGAAGAAAATAGGGAAGAAAGATTTCAATAAAAAAAAAGGAAGAAGAGTGACTATCTGTGCTATAAATGATTGTCATCATTTAAATATGTACACAACAGAAGTCCTTGTGAGATGTTGAGAAATGTCTTTTGTAACTATTGTTTCAAAATAGTTGCCTATTTCAAGGTTATCAAACCGTTCGATTTGTCCAGAAGAACTTGGCTTTTGTTGTCTTGCTCTAGATGAAAATGTAACTCATTGACAAAGATTAGTTGAATTAGTTTTTTTTCTATATCGATCGCAAACACCTTTTGTAAATTTATTTTTTATTCATGTGAAATTATTTGAATAATCATATCTGAATCAAAATGAAAAATGATTGTTTATGCGTTGATTTAAAAATTAAGATAAACACTTATTTTTTGTTCAAGCAAATTCGGTTATCAGAAAAATACTCTTTTATTGAAAAAAAGTAATACATCATACAGTCACTAGCTTATTTTTTCAGTTTATTTTAATCCATATTAGCTTATAACTTTATTAATTTGTTTTATACATTCTCATGGCTCTAATATCGTATGTCAACAAAATTTACTATATTTGTTTATTAAAAGACAGTCAAGAGCGCCTCTGCGAACGAAAATAAAAGATTTTTCTTCGGAAGATACTACTAACGTAAGTACTTTTTGATTTTTTGAAACAATCACCCAATTTTTCTTCTGATTATAAAAAAAAGTCCTAAGAAACTTCTGATTTCGAAAATAGCAATTAGATAACTCTGATCTCTCTCGTTTAAATGTGAACTGGATTATTATACAATACAAAATAAAATAATTTAATATTTGACAAGTAATAAGTCCTATCATACGTGAAGCCTTGCAACAACTAAATCTTATGTAAGCATTTTATTGCTATTATTAAAAAATAGTCAACTCGTTAATCGAGAACGAAATTCAAAGTTGTCTAGTCATTTAATTTGTAATTGTTCTAAATTAACATTATTACTTTTTTTTTATTGTTTTGTGAACTGTTAGTAAGACTTGTTAGTTAAATACAATTCTTATTCTAATTATTTATTTATGTTATCATAATAAAAGTTGTATTATATAACAGAATTCTGAAAATTTGGTTGAAATGCTTGTTGGATTCTGATCTTACTAAGGCTTAAGAAAGTGTGAAGTTCGATTGAAAAGACTCTGATCCAAAGATCTTTATTCCATATTTGTTGTGACGTCATTCGACAATTTTATCGAGATGTTTGTTTTTAGAACGATAATAGCCCTTCTATATCGACGTTCAAAAGATGATACTTAAAATAATCTAATTCTAAAAAATTCATTTGAAATTTTATGAAAAGCATTTCTCTAGCTTGGTTTTTTTATTTATAAAAAACAACTGTTTCTCATTCCATTCGGTTTAATTTGATGATATCATACGTAAATAGTTATTTTTTTTTCAGAATTGAAGATTAAAGATGGCAAGTGTCTGTAATACACACAGTGTAGTTCCTGATGCTGTCGTACCCGATGGTGGTTGAGGATGGGTTATTGTATTTGGATCTTTTATGTTAAATTGTATCATGGTTGGGTTAGTAAATAATTTTCTGTCAATCATAATCTCATTTTAAAAAATTATAGAATAACATACTCAATGGGTGATGTATTTTTACGTCCTATGATGAATAATTTAAATAAAAGTCGAGGATCTGTTTCAGCTATTTTTGGAATTTTATCAGCAGTGTCTCTTGTAACAGGTGAAAAATTTTGTCTTTGAAAATGAGATTTATATGTAATAGTAAATTTTTAGGATCTATTGCAACCATATTTACAAATGCATATGGTTGTCGAAAAGTTACTATAAGTGGGACTTGCTTAGCTACTACCGGTTTTTTAACAAGTTATTTTTGGGCAAATCTTTGGCTTTATTATCTAACAATTGATATTACTGGAGGTATGTTTTAAAAGAAATTCTTGTACTTTCATTATTGTAAATCGGTATGTCAATAGGTATTGGTTTTGGTTTAATATATTTACCAGCTATTGTTTCTGTTAGTTTCTATTTTGAAAAAAAAACGTTCTTTTGCTATGGGTATTGCAGTTTGTGGTTCAGGTTTGGGTACAATGATATTTCCAGCTGTCATGCCATATATTATCAATGCACCATTGTGGTTTGATTATGAAGAAGCTCTTCTATTTGAAGCAGCCATTATCTTTACTTCTCTTATATTTGGTACTTTAATGGTTTTGTTTATTTCGATACAAAGAAAACTTTAAAAATTTAGCGTCTTTTTAGATTCCTTTACCACAAGAACCAAGTGAAATAAGAGTTGTAGAAAGAAAAGCACAAGCAGCAGCTAAACAACAAATATTCAAAACAAGAAGTGCAACTAATCAAAATGATAACCAACAAAAACAATTACTTCTAACAAATCAAAAAAAAGGTTTGAAATTTAGATTTATTATTTTGATTAAATATTTGAATGAAAAGAAAAACATTCTGTTTTTAGTTCTTTATTTGTCTAAATCATAGTTGATGAGAATATTTTTAACAATAATCAATTCTATAAATAACATTCTATAAGATAGAAGAAGTCTTAGATATGCATTTTTATCTTTTAAAAAAGAAGAATTAAAATGAAAACAAAGATTTGATTGAGGATGATAATATGTTTTTCGGGAGTATATTTCTAATTTTATTTAGTTGCAAAATGCTGTTAATTTCTTGTTACACATGATTCATCAATGATTTATATTTTTGATTTTAGTGATATTCCATCAGAAGAAGTAGATGCAGTTTCAAAAAAATCAACTATTGTTGTTTATGATGAACAAGAATGTCTATCTAATGATAAATGTCTAGTATTTCTATCAGATTTGAAGAAGAATAATCTTAACATTAATAATTCAATAGACGAAACTCATTCGAGATCTTATGAAAATGTATCTGAAATAGTAAAAACGAATGTACCAGTAGCAATTGCACGTAAAGATGCAATTTATCAAGGTCGTTTACATAATATACCATTATATAATGAAAATACTGATGAATATCATCGTCAAATGATAAAAACAAGTGACACAATAAATAAAAAAAACTCAGAAAGTTGAAAAAAAATTATTTCTGACAAAAATAACTGAACAAATTGATCTTAATTTATTAAAAGATGCTGCATTTACTTTATTTGTTATATCGAATATTTTAACAAATCTTGGTTTTTATGTTCCATACAGTTTTGCTAATGATTTAGCTGCTGATGCTCAAGTAATTGAACATAAAAAACATTGGATTATAATGTCAATTGGTATACGTAATTGTTTTGGTCGAGTTATTATCGGTTATTTAGCTGATCGATCATGGGTAAAACAAAAATAATTTTTTCTATATATAATCTATTCGTTTTTCTTTTATATTTTTAGGTCAATCGTTTAATATTATATAATATAACATTAATAAGTGGTGGTATAGTAACAATGTGTGCACCATTTTGTAATTCTTTTGTTCAAACACATGTGATATATGCTGGATTATTTGGATTTTTTTCTGGTGGTTATGTTGATTTAAATAGATGGAAAATGATGATTATTTTAGACAAATTTATTTTTATTTGTTAGTAAATAATAAGACGATTGTCTTTACATTTATTTTGAAATGTGTGTATGAGAATATTTATTCACATAAATAAATATTGATCATTCATCTTTTTTCAAGTTCTTCTTTCTCTGCTTTGTTTTCTTTGATTTGGAATGAAAATGATCAAATCTGCTTCTAATCTTCAAATATAAAATTTGTCATTGTTTGTTTTCTTAGTAGTTAATGCTACATTATATCTTAAGATGTCGGTAAACAGAACTCGAATTCTCACGGATACGTACACCTTCACCTAGGCATGCACGAAAACTCAAACTTAAACTTAATACTCAAAGCAACAAAAAGAAAACGATTTAGGACTAGTGCATGTCTACCTTCATCAATGTGAAAATAATCAATAATCCATTAAAATATTATTTTATTGATTATATTTTTTCGATTGTCAACGATGATTGTTATAAATTAATTTTGAATGCATTTCTTTCGAAGTCTAAAATCAAATTGATTTTTAATAATAATCTATTTGTGGTTATACGTCATTTTATGTGATAAATATACAAATTTCGAAAAATCTTCTCCACCTAATAATGTACTAAATGCAAATCTATGCAAAAAAATAGTGATTAAAACTCTGCCTGATGCTAGAAATCCAAGAAGAATAATCAATGATTTCTCAGATCTTCACTATCACAAATATTTATCTTTATCGATTGGAAAAGATGATACTGACTCGAACCATTGTACTACAATAAACGAACACACACGAAATACGTCTACTTCTTAAAAGAACTCGAATATCATTGCCTACAAACAATGAAGCGAGAGCACGAATTGGTGAGTTTTTCCTTCTGAAAAGTAGTCGCTTACGATGAAATATATTAGTGTGGAATGTCATGTTGAGATATTACACTCATTCTCACCTATATCTTCTCAGCGTCTATACTGCCTTCTGTAAAACAGTCTAGTTGGATGTTAGAAAATAATATAAGATTCTCTTCTTTCATTCATTAATTTATGTCTGTTATCTATAGAAAATTGTACTATCAGTTAAATGAATATTGACTACTTTTGTTGTAAATGAATTTATCACTTCGAGAAAAATCTTATGAAATTTTTATCAAACGAATTATATATCCAATCGTTATAACTCATTATTTATTTTAATTGTGACCTTCAAAATATTTTAAGATGTTAAAAGATATTGAGGAAATAAAAATCTCGAAAAAAACAATTCGAAATTGTAAGAAAAAGAGAAGATTGTCTTCCATTCGAATATTCCAATTGTATTTTTCTATAATTACTTTATTGATGAATTATTTATTTAAAAAAGTTGGAGATGATCTGGACCAGATGCAATAACTGTAAATTCTCCTGTTTGATCTTGAGAAGTTGTTGTAACAAGCAAAATATATGGAGTATCGGCTTTGAGGTTATGTGATAATTTAAATTGATGATTACTATCAAACGTATTAATAGATGAAACTAAGTATAAACTTATATTCAAAGGATCGAATCCATTCATAAAAAGAGCAGCAAAAGTATTCATATTACTTCTACTTGTGAATGTGTAAAGACCTGATGTTTTAACAATGATATTAATTGTTTTATAGTATTTGGCTGATCCTGGAAGTGATGCACTGTTGATTGTTAATGCATTTGAATAATTAGAAAGAATAGAAATCGGTACAAATTCGGTTGTTGTTAATGTTGGTAGAAAGGTTGTTGTTGTTATTGTTGGTAATGAAGATGCTAGAGAAAGGGATCATTTTAGTGACTAAAAAAGATACAATTATATTACTTAAGAATGGTGGACATAATCGTTGATCAATCATCGATAATGGATAACAAAGAGGAGATGAATTACATCTAGGATGACGAACACATATATGATCAGTTGTTTCGCAAGTATCATCTGGTGATTGACATGGTTTTAATCGTGAACAAGTTAAATCAAGAATAGCACAAATACCAATATTATCAGAAAGTGATAATTGTAAACACCCACATCCATTATTTGATGAGCATAAATCATATTGAGACTTACCATGGCATGTTTGACTGTTAATATTAACAACTATCAAATATATTATTTTATTGAAATATATTAAAAAACAAAATGCAAACCTGTCAAGCTGAAATAGAATGATTCAATTTTTACAGAATTTAAAATATAGAAAAGATATTTTTTACCTTAGCAGAAGAAAAACAGAAGAATGAATTGATATTGAAACCATGGTGAACAATGGAATTGAATAAAAAATCAATGATAATAGCTTCCACTTTTATATTCAGTAGATCAATGTTCTCATATTTCTGTTTGCATTAATCTCGAAAAAGCCCTAATAATGAAGTTTTAATCAATTGAAAATCAATATTGAATTGACGACGTTCTTTATTCTGATGACCTGACAAAAAAAAACTGAATCAAGAAAAAATGACATGGCACATTGACTAAAAAAAATGCTTATCATGCCTATAAGGTAACATACTTTCTGAAAATTTTCTCGTCATAATGATGTATAGGTATATTGTATTTCTCTACAACGTCTTGGCAAGATCAGAGTGGATACGATAGTGAGGATATTTATTAGAGCGAAACTAATAATGAGAATGTACTAAGGTGAACATAATAGTGGTCCGTTTATGTTACGTTGTTCGCATTTAACAAGAAAAAATTTGAATGGATGAGTAGGTGAGCAATTAGAATTCTATATCGGTCCAGATAATTGTGTTTGCATGTTTATCTTTATGTTTTGACTTTGCATCAGGGTTCAGCTTTCGAGCATATGGATGAAATAAGTGCCATCTTTCTAATTTCGTTATTTAAATTTGACAAGTCAACATGTATGTTTTGCAAGAATATACTTTTCGTTTTTTTAATTTCTTTGGTTTAATTTAATTTTTTTTTGTGTTTTTGTGTTTTTTTCTAATTGAAAAAAGATATGAGTAATAGCAAGAAAGAGAAAGAATAGAAAAAATAATCAAGAAAGGAAATAGAGAATAAATAGGGTGTGGGTGGGTGTGGGTGTGGGGTGTGGGCGTGGGTGGGTGTGGGTGTGGGTGTGGGCGTGGGTGGGTGTGGGTGTGGGTGTGGGCGTGGGTGGGTGTGGGTGTGGGTG
>CAJNOP010000246.1:73218-84214 GCA_905250075.1 Rotaria sp. Silwood1
GTGGGTGTGGGTGTGGGTGTGGGCGTGGGTGGGTGTGGGTGTGGGTGCGGGTGGGTGTTAGTGAGAAGAAAACAAATACTAACATGCACACCCACACCACACACACACCCACACCCACAGCCCACACCCACGCACACCCCACACTCATACACCCATACCCTTAAAACCTTCGATACCTTTAAGAACAATTATCTTATTTATTTCTGATTAGACGTCTAATAAAGGTATTACACAAGGTAAACTTTATTCAACGAAAACAATTATAAAGAATCAAATATTTTCAATAATATTTGCATCATCAATGGGACGAAATTATACATTAATTCCATCAATGATTGGATCATTATCTCCTGGATTAATTTGGTCATTTGATAATCAATATGAATTATTTACTTTTTATGAAAATCATTCTCTCTTTGTATTAAATGAATAATGTAATGATACATTATTTTGTCTTTGGTATACTTTACCTTTATGATATTTTAATGATTCTTTATCAACTAAATATGGTTTTATTCTTTAACTATTAATTCTGATAATATTCAAATGACAATAATGGTTAAAGGTGTACTAAGTGAATTAGTTGCTATTTTAGTTCACAATTCGAAATTCGAGTCAATTATACATTTAAATTGTCATTTTTCTGATGAAAAGTTACAAGCTCAAATTAGAATAAATTCTACAAATATTACTTGTTTATAAAATAAAACAAATCATTTTCAATTACGATATTTGATTTATTTCTATTTTACAAATATAAGTTAACACTGTTAGTCGTATAAGTTAATTAAAGAGAATATAATCAATTATTGATATCGAATTTAAATCAAGCATATTTTTTCTAATCTTATTTAAACTCTGCATCAGTATCTTTTTTTTTTGAAATGAAAAAATAGAAAGAAAATCAATTTATTCGTACATTATCTGAACGACGATAATTTCGATGCATAACTAAAACAAATTTAGTTGAAAGGCTTGCCATAGATATCTATCGGCAATGCAGATTTGATACATTTTACTTATCTTAATAATTCTCTAATACGTTCCATGAATAATCTGTATAAAACAATGTTTTAATAAACGTTCAATAAACAAGAAAAGACTAAATTGATGAGTTTGATTGAGTGTGCAAAAGTCGCTAAAAAAATCGTTTCATATATCGTAGATAATATGATAGATTATTTTATGCAATTGACTAGCAAAACAAAATGACAACATTAAGATTACATAATACAATGATGTACATTAACCTGGCATCCCACCGACAGCTCGTCGAAAAAGAGGAAAAAAGAGGAATTTCGTTGTCAGAGAAAAGAGGATTTTTAATAAAAAAAGAGGAAAAAAAGAGGCGCATTTTTTCAGCTTGTAAAATGCGAACAAAGACTCTCGCGAGCCTCAAAGGTTGACAGATTGCAGCATCGGTAATCTGAATTCAATACAGACTGAAAAAATCCGAAAGATAAAAGCAATTTTCAGTTGTTGACATTTGTTGCAATCATGCTTTTTCTATTCAGCTCAGAAAAAAAGAACTAAAAAAAAAGAAAAAAACGGATGTGATTCAAAGGTACTTCACTGTGATATCACTTTATCTTACTACTTGTAGACAAAGAAATAGACATTTAAAAAAATCACTCAATATCCAAAATCTGTTCAGTTTATAATATTACGAGAGTAGAAAGACCTAACAAAAAGCGAAAAAAGAAACAGTAGAGCGTGCATATTGATAAGACAAGAAAATGGTTAAATTTGACTTAAATCAAAAGTTGCAAAATGTCTTTCTCAAAACGATGACCAGAATTTCTACCTTGGACAGCAGAAGTTCTCTCTGAAAGCACAACAATACCAAATGTGATCAATTCTACAGATTTGAAATAATTCGAAATTCAATTGAAATTGAGTGATATACAAGAAAAAAGTACTTGAAAAAATTTTGATTCCTAAGTATACTAAGTTCGAGCTTTGACGATTTTTCAAGAAATTTTACTAAAGGCAGAGAAACTTTACGTCTTTGAAGTTACATGACACGGCGAGTTTTTACCAAAATTTGTGAGAACTTATCACTAATTCCTCTTCGAGGTGATCTAAGGCGCCGAACTTGCTAGTGAGTGTGAACTAGCATTTTGCGAAGATCTCTGCCTCTGGAAAAAGTTTTAGAGATTTATTAACTAAAATCGGGTTTTGTTTTTCGTAACAACCGGCTGTCTTGTAAACGATTTCCTCATCCAGGCGAATGTAGTCACTTTGACGGCATATTCAGCAGTTTCGGAGTCCAAATCTTGAGTTTCAATTATCGAATTCCATATTTAAGTTCATAATGGAAGCTGTCTTGATACTTCGCTCAAGCTTTACACACATCTGTTAGAAAAAACTATTTCAATGAGCTCAAATAACTAACTTTCAAAGTTTTATATTTGCACGTAAATAACTCTATCGCAACTTATTTTAATATTTCCAAATTTCAACCTCAATAAATATTGGTTTTAACTTATTCGATCAAACTTCATGCCAAAAAATCTTACTAAAAAATCTTTTGGATTGGAATTAATGCATATTTAATTATTATAATGCGTCCTGAAGGATAATTTTCAACCTTGTTATTCACCTTATTGGTTCGAAGCATGTCGATTCATGCAAATCGATCGACATTATCGGTTATTACCCTTAAAAACCTAGGTTTTTCCAAAAAAGGAGGAAAAAGAGGATTTATATCCAAAAAGATGCGGAAAGGAGGAGGTTCAGAAAAAATAGAGGAAAAAGAGGCGGAGTGGCAAGCCAGACATTAACTCATGAAGAAACAAAACAAGAACAAGAAAACCAACACGATTGTTAAACAACATTATCCACAGGAATAATATTTCCATTTTGTTTGTATTCATTTTTAACTTTGAAAAGATACAAATGATTAAATTTTTGAAGATAAAATTTAATAATAAATAAAAGAGATAATTTCGAAGATTGTTTATCCGTTGAATTTGAAGATTTGTTGTTATTGAAGTAGATCGTCTAATTAATAAATGAAATAAAAAATAGATTATGATCCACCACAAATATAAATTCATTTATTCAACTATAAAGAATAAAGAATCGAAATACTTTATCATAATAGTTTCATTTTTCGACATTCAACAGTCATTTTTAGTCTATCCTTCTTTTCACATGCTTAGATCAACGCAATACACGTTTTGAGCTTTCAGATGCTTTTTAAAAAATCGCATGAAAATGATTTATTCAACTTGGGAAGAATCAAAGGTCTGTCGAAAATGCTCTTAGTCTAATATGATATATTCAGATCAAAACATTCGAATATTATATTGGAGCATCAACCTTTTATTTGAAATTATAAAAATAAATTAATAATGGAACTGAAAATATTTAATTCTAATAGAAAAAAAAACTAACAAACAATAAATATAGCACTTGTTATTGTTAAAAATTCTTCGAAGAAAAATTCATTTCATTTTCCTATACTCAGCAAAGGAAGAGAAAGAAAGAATTTAACTATGAAAGAATATCATCTTCTTTAATAACTAATATACAAAAATATATTTTCTCTTTGTAAATATATTTCATTTTAACATTTACTCACCTTCATATCTACCAAGGACTCAACGACGCGAATAATTAACAATGAAATTACAAATAATACCATGACGAGCATAACATAGCCCAATAATCGTCTTGAACTATTTGTTTTATTCTATAAATCATTTAGAATATAAATTATATTATTTGGCAAACATCATCTACATACAATGAAATAAAGGACACTTCTTAACAGCATGATGATGACCACAAAGTACAGAATGCAAACCGGCATAAAGATTAATGGATGAAGACGGGAGGACCATGGTGAATATAATTTACGATTTCTTTACCAGGTTCAGATAATGAGTTTATTTGAATCTCTTCAGTATTCATCTGAGAAAATAACGATATATTGTTATTAATGAGAATCTGAAAAAAATGAAGATAACTAATATATCAAATAAAAAATAAACACGAAAGCACAAAGATACATGTGATGTGAACAAAGAAGAATATAAATCATCTGACAAAAAAATGAATTAAAATATTTATCTTTATACGACAGATTCAATTTCAAACACTTGTTCGTTCATAAGTAAATTTGGATTTTGATTAGTTTCAGTTGGTGGTGTTGATTCAGGTAAATCTCGGGTTACTTGTATACTATTGATATTGATTCTTGTAAACTTATACCAGCACATGTTCTATACCGAAAGTAAAAATATTCCGCCAGATAGAATCTACAAAAGCAAAAGGAATTTAAAAAGTTTTTGCGGCATTCTCTCTCTACTGACTGCTTTAATAATAATGTCTGCAGTAAGAGCCTGATAAATTTCATAAATAGCTATTAGACAATTAATAAGAACTGTTACTACACGAATGGACAATTCCTATCATTAAAAAAAGAAATTAGTAGAATGAAATAACTTAGTATGCTTACGAATGGATGATATAAATCAGTTTGATAATGAACAATGTTTCTTGAGGTGCGGGTGGGTGTAAGTATGTGGGTGTGGGTGGGTGTGAGTGTGGTGTGAGTGGGTGTGGACGGTGAGGGGGGGGGTGTGGGTCGGTGTGGTTGTGTGTGGATGAGTGTGGGCATGGGCGTGGAGTGTGGTTGCAGAGAACACCAAGAACGCATCCACGCTCCCACCCGCATCCACGCTCCCTACCCACACCCACATTCACACCCCACCCATACCCACACACCCACCCTGGCAAAGCAGAAAGCACATATTGTGTAAGGTACAGCCTAAGCACAAGGAGAGAAAGTGCTTTCCTGTTTGGTATCTTGAAAATACACAGTGAGACCCACCGATGGGTCTCATCGGGTCGAATGGGTTAATGAAGTTGCACGAATTTTAGGTACCAGAAATGTTGATAACATTCAAAGACGTTTGGTAAATATAAAACAAAAACAAAATTGACATTTAAAAATCAAAAAAGCATGATAACCAACGGGATATATATTTTATTGGTATCACCAGCTTCTAATAAATCCATATGTAACACTTATTATTTTGTTATACTACAAAAATTTCTTAAACAGAATCATAATATACAGTTTAAAAGGATAGAATATTAACAGTTCATAGCAAAATATTTTTTAAAATTATTAAAATCCACTATATTAGTGTATTCATAACATACTAGACAAAGAACATTCAAATTAACAATAAAAGATAACCACAAAAAAAGAGTAATGTCATTATCGCTATGATACCACAATATATAATATTCAGTCCAAAGATTTTTTGGCCAAAGATTTTCAATCGAAAAGCAAGAACTGAGTGCAGCAGATCGATTTACATTATATTAAGAATTATAGATTGATCTGTTTAAAATGAATCATAATGATAGAATATTAACCGCTCATAGCCAAACATTTCGCACCATTGGTTAAATCTCTTCTATCTACAAAATATTTTATAAAAAGTTCAAGATAAAAACTCGAGACACAAAATGAAAAATACATAAAAAAATAATAAGAAAAACTAAGGAATGTGGTAAAGCACAAAGACATTTCGGTTGATATGGCAATTGGATGAAAAATCTCCACCAACCCAAAAAAGTCACCACTCAAATGTCGTTGGTCGCACAATATTGAAACTCCATCTCAATCTTATTAATGACCGAAAAATTATTACCAATTCAAATTCACATAAACCACTAGCTAGCAGAAATACAATAATAAATTAAGCAATTTCTTTAACAAAATTCATCGATTAAAGTAAAACAAAGAATATAACAAATAAAAATACAATACGGCTCCTCACTGGAATTCACCAATTGCATTAAAATCCTTGGTAGTACATTCTCGCCCATTTCAATTATTTAATACCGAACAAATTATATTACTCCATCTGACTATAAAACTTCAGTCAACAAATCAATATTCTTCTCAAGTTTTGCTGCAACAAAACATCTTAATATAAACAGAAGCTTCATCGTTTAGTAAAAGTGTTCATTTCATTTTCATATTCGTTTGCCCCTGTTTAACAACAATAATAATTTATTAATTTCATATTTTATTGAATTCCACTTTTTTGTAAATAGTCTTTTCTATTATTTGCTTATCTGCTTCAAGTTGTTTTGCAGTGCCCTGAAGAGTGTTTTAATATTTTAATATAATAAACACGAAACGCGTCGGCGTAAAAAATTTAAACTGCATAATTTTTATTCATTCAATTTCAATCAAGCACAGTATTTTTTTAAAATAAAATATTCTATGGACTTGATCGGTTGCTGAAAAGCAAGAATTGAGAGCAGCAGATCAATTTATATTGTATTAAAAACTATCGATTGATCTGTTTAAAATTAATGATTATACCCACACCCACGAATACCAGATATTGTCAATGTTACTCACTCAATCGTATCAAATGGCACAGCTATCAGTATAGAAGGTTCAAAGTAATTTTAATCAATATATACTTAGTAGAAATCTACTAAGTTCTTTTTATCATTTTGATTTGCCAGTAAACTCTGAAGTTACGGTTTTATATACTTTCGTTAATTCAGTGAAGGAGTAAATTTCCTATTAGGGTGTGAGTGTGGGTGTGGGTGTGAGTGTGGGTGTGGGGTGTGGGTGGCTGAGGGTGTGGGTGGGTGTGGGTGGGTGTGGGTGGGGTGTGGGTGTGGGTGGGTGTGGGGTGTGGGTGTGGGGGTGTGTGGGTATGGGCCAGGGTGGGCTCGTTAGTATCTCGTCATGGGCACCCATACCCACACCCACACCCACACCCACACAGCTACACTGGCGCCCACACCCACATCCACAGCCATACCCACACCCACATCCACACCCACACCCACACCCACAACCACACCCACGCATCTTATATAGGTAATGTTGGATGTGTTATTGAAGCTTGTTATGATGTTAATAATAATTTTTCTGTTTCTGTTAATGGCTATAGGTGTACAAATCGTTAATGCTATAAAATGTACAAATGATTCTGTTTCTTCAGTTGGTGGTGGTATCAATAGTTCATCTGATGATGACTTTCAAATAAAGTCGAAAATTCATGTATTTCTATAAAAGATATATTTTCTTCATTTTAATAAATGTGAAATACATTATGTCGTTACACTCTCAAATTGTATTGCATCTAATTATTATTTGTTTTCAATTAATAATTTTTGCTCAAGTTATTCTAATTTATTTAATTTAATTTATTCTTATATGAAATGATGCAGAATTAAACACTTTTTCTGATGAGAACAAATTGGGCACAAAATATTTTCAGAATCTTGTACATTCTCGCTAAATAGTGGACTGCTACGAACAGACTGAAGGTTTTTGCTTGAATTTGATGCCAAAAAAGCATGGTTCACTGTTCTACATAGAATTAATGATGAACTATCTATGAAACATTACTGGCTTAAGTTGGCATGCTTATACGTGTTCATGCTCTCTCGATCCAAATTATTTTATTTAATTGTGGATGCAGATGTGGGTGTAGGGTGAGTGTGGAGTATGGGTGGGTGTGGGGGTGTGGCTGTGGGTAGGTGCGGCTATGGCTGTGGTTATGGCTGTGGCTGTGAGTGTGGGTGTGAGTCTTTCTTTATTCGTATGCACACGAAGACACCCGTACCTACACCCGCATCCACACACCCACACCTACACCCCACCCATGTGTTTGTATACTTAACTTCGAAAAGCCAATATTTATCTCTCCACAACAGCTCAAAATATGGAACTCAAATAGAATTATTCATACCTAGATCTTTCAATTGAAAATTCAAAGTCTTGAAAGTCTGCTCTAAGAGAGAAACAGATTCTGCATTCTTTGAAGGTCAAATTTTCGCTACTTGAACGATTGATATCTCAACAAGGAAATAGCATTAGCCCAAAAGGTTTCAGGGTTTTTATACTTCATTGAGGTGTACATATGGGCAAAAGATGGGGTCAAACGGCGTGGGACAGTTGGGATACTTTCCTCGTAGGATATGTCAACACAAACTCTTGTTGATAGAAAATAGTTGTACACGATCATTAAAATAATCAACAACATAGAGATTTCCAGCAAGATCGAATGACAAATCAAAGGGAAAGTGAAGTTGATCAGATCGAGAACCTCGACCTTGACCACCGACGATAACACTTCCGGATTTGGCATCACGTGGCCACCGCATTATTCGGTCATTTAAGGTATCAGCCACATAGACAGTTCCCAATTGGTCTACAATAACACTCGTTGGAGAGTGAAGTTGTTCTGTGCCATTACCCAGCAATCCACCAGCAACAATCGAGGTTTCCATTGATCCAGCATCTAATTTGATCACTCGATGATTTCCTTCATCGGTCACAAAGAGAGACCGATATTGATCAACGAATAGCAATCGCGGAGTTTTAAGTCCTTTTACGATCAATTGTCCATTGATGTCGCCCACACGCCATTTCCTCACTTCGCCTCTTTCATAATCAACCACATAAAGTGATCCTTGATCATCTTGTGCTATGCCAGACGCTACGACATTTTCAATTATTGTTTCCCCACTTTGAGCACCTCGAAACCAACGCTGAACGCGCCTATTGCCAGAGTCACTAATGTACATTGTTCCATTTTTATCGACGACAACATCGGTGGGTACGTATAATTGATCATTTTGATTTCCTTTCCCTTTTCCACCAGCCACTAGTTGACCACTCGAAGCACCACGCTCCCATTTCATTATACGATTGTTTCCTTCATCTACCACATAAGCAGTTTGATTGTCATCAAGGAAGAATCCTTGAGGAAGATCTAACTGATTGAATGCAGATCCTTGCATACCACCACCAACTATAGTGATGCCATTTCGAGCCCATGTTGCTCTTGCACAAACACCGTCACCAGGTCTTGGCGGGACTAAATGAATGAAGATAATTAAAGATATGAATTTTCGAGTACAACAGATTGATTCTTCAATTAAGTTGAAAGTTAATGTCATTTAATTGGTATTCGAACGATTGAGATTGATCGATTATGGTTTCTTTTACCAATAATCAGACAACAGCGAATAGCATCTCTATCTGGTCGAAAAACTGTTGCGTCGCGTGATTATTTAATTGAAAACAAGATTAACGATGATTTAGATCAAAACCATGAAGGTAAATGTTTCATAGGAGGCATTATACGTAAGCCACGACCAGCGCTGCTCAACAAATGTAACCGATTTCGCTTATATTTTTACATCAGGTAGCCCTAACAAAGTTAGGAAGAAACTGAAAATTTCAGCTCAAATGGATGAACTATTCTGGAGATATAGACGATACAAGTATGAGAGGGTGTGGTATATTTGTGGTACTTTGGTGTGTCGTACTTTTCAGGGTTGTGGGTGTGGGTGTGAGTGTGGATGTCAATCATTTCCTAACCTGCACCCACACCCACACTCACACCCATCCTACTTGTATCGTCTATATTTCCAGAATAGTTCATCTGTTTGAGCGGAAATTTTCAGTTTCTTCCTAACTTTGTTATGACTACCTGCTGTAAAAATATAAGCGAAATCGGTGACACTCATTGAGCACGGTTCTGCAGGAACCGATCGTGGCTTAGATGCAATGGCTCATAGACGAATATTCTAGCATTACAGAATTTTTGAATAAAGATGAATTTCATATCAATTCGTGTTGAATTCTCTTCAATTACTTACTTGTTTTCGGTGGACAAATTCGCTGATCGGTCATCGACAGTGGATAGCAGACTGGATGATCATAACAGCGAGGAAGACGAATACAAATATGATTAGGTTGATAACAAATATTATTAGGTTGATAACAAATATTATTTAAATATCCACATGAAACAAGTTCAGAACAAGTCAACCAGAGAAACCCACAAGTCTTCGTATCATTGGCAGTTGTCATTTGAAGACATCCACATGCACTATTTGTCGAACATTGACTATATTGAACTGTATCATAACACGTTTCAGTTCGAACGTAATCTATTCAAAGGCAGAATCAGTTGTTTTACAAGTGAAAAGAAGCGAGAATCAAACCCGTAAGGCTAGAAAAGAAAGTCATTGGGTTGTAGATCAATAAAAACCAAAAGAAGCGAATGTCCATTACCTGAACAAGAGAAGAACAAAGACGTGCATCATCAATGTGATTTTAGATGAGAACTATTGTTTGTTTCGTCTCTTTTCTTTTAGTGAAGCACGTTGTTTGTGTGAGATACCTGTTAAAACATTAATCGAAATCGTTCTGCTACCTTTAGTAAAACAAAGAGATAAATCGGTGACACACGCGTCTGATAACACGTTGCCATTGCTGTGTGTTGGAAAGAGTGCTAGAAAATGCGAAGACAAAAGCTGACCCAAGATTCAATAAAGAATGTTTATACAATGCATTCACATTGCTGAATAAAAGAAAGGCCGATTGTTCCTCGTTCGAATATGAGACAAAAACAATATTATAATTAGATTTTATTCGCTATACAGGTTCTTTTTGTAAATATATAGGCAGCACCTGTAGTTTAAACGGTTTCTTTTTGCATACGAAATTGGTTACTACTGTGGGTAAAATACATGTTCCTTTGTCACTTGGACGTGCAAAATGCTGTCACTGAGCAAATAAGAGAACGTAATCAATAAAAAATGAAAGAATAGATAAGAAAAAGAAAAAGAAAAAGATCGATTCTACGACACACACAGCTGTCGATTTTTATTAGTCACTTTCAAATACAAAACCTTTGCAAGAACAATTTTTGTTTCTCGTTACTATTTTTCGAAGACAATAAGCCACAGTTCGGAATCAGCTGACAATCAAAGACAGATAGCCTTATCAATTGGACAGCCCGTTACTGTTTCAAGTGGTTTCAACGATGAGTACGCCGACGTGGATGATCCTGACAATGCTACTTATCGAGTGAGCTGTTTTCGATGCTGTTGACGCAATAATCGAAGTAGGGTGTGGATGTGGGTGTGGGGTGTGGATGTGGGGTGTGGGTGTGGGTGTGGGTGTGGGTGTGGGTGTGGGTGTGGC
>CAJNOP010000246.1:89936-105401 GCA_905250075.1 Rotaria sp. Silwood1
ACTTCTACCACTATGACAACAGCTACTACAACTACGACAACATCCGGTAACTGGACAACAGCTGGCGCAACCACTATCAGTACTCCAGGTGTTACTGCTAGTGAAACTACAAGCAGCACAACGTGGGGCAACTCTTCAGTGAGAAGCAGCAGTACTACGACGACTTTGACGACAACAACAACTAGTTGAGTACGGACTTATGAATAGTGAAAAGTTTTATAGGATGGTGTGTAGCGCGTTTTTTGGATGGGTTTGATGGACGTTATCTGAGATGATTCGTTGTATCGTAGTTTGCATTAGCGTTACGGAGAGTTGAAAGAATGAAATGGTATTTTTGATGGTGTATCTCTCCGTGAAACCGGTGTAAGCTTTGTATAGTACTCAATAAAGTTTTTGAAGTGTAAAAGATGGGAATTCAGGAGGATCTGATATATATTTTTGTGAGTGTGGTGGAATCGGTTGGGGATAGATGAATTTGCAATTGTTATTGTAGGCACTGTGGTTGTCTGTAGTGGGCAGTGTATGTACTGGACAATGACTTAAGGATGTATTAAAATTGTTTGATTGCATGGCGTGACCGTAAGAATCGCATGTTTGAAGTGGCGGTCGTGAAAAGAAATTTGACAGAAATGTCGTGGAACAAGGGGAATTCTTCAGTATTAGAATGGTAATGGTTCAGTTTTGTAATGGGTTTTGTAATTAGCTGGCATGGTATCTGTGTTTTGAGTTCGTAATTCCTGCACTGGAGAATGTCTTCCTACAAGATCCGAATGTTTGCTTGAGTAGCACTTCTTCGATACAGAGGTTTGCTCTTTAATCGGTTACTCTTCATGAACTTGATCTTTGAGCAATGTGTTTCCTCAGTGCGGAGAGCAACTTTTATGTTTGTAATTAATAATCTGTGAATTAATATATAGCCTATTCAGTTCTGCGAATTTGTGAACGTTGCTCTATTCTTTTATCGATTAAGTGTAGTAAAGTTAATTAGCAATCTTGGAGAAGTTGACAAATGTTGTGAATAAGACGATGTTCCAATTATGGAAGAACAAAGTTTATTATTGGTGATGTATGATAGAAGTTGTTGTGCAAGACTGTAGTGAATGATTGATACGGGAGATAGCATCAGTGGGGTGAGATCCAATCCATACGGGATGTTAGATTTTAGATGTGATGAATGAAAGAAATTCAATGAAGGACTTGATATTATGAGTTTTTTTCGAAAAACTTTCTTTGGGGTACATATATATCAATAAGAGTTAACGGGTTAAGGAATTTGTCTGACATGAATATGTTTTTGTTCGTGAGGTACGGACGAATCTCAATGACTGATTATCTCAAATATGTTAAAATGAGAGGATCAGGTTGCTATCTGTTTGAGAATTTATATGAGTCTAAGACAGTCGAGCATTCAAGCATTTTAACACTAACAATTAAAACAGAAATGATAGAACAGGATCAACGAAAATTTCCCTCTAGCTTCCATTTTGTATTTTATACACTTTTTAAAAAGAGTCGAATATAGGGTAGTTGAAAGCATTAAAATAAAGTATAGAGCAAATCAATTACATATGGTTTAAGTCTCATAATGACAGAGATAGAATCGAGCGATTTGTGTAAAAGAAAGAAATAATCAAGATTGGAAGAGGCAATCACGAAAGCGATGCTATAAACGGCTTTTTGGATGTGCACAATACTTGGGTAGACCCTGTTCTTTGAGATTGGCGAGGTGATAGGTTCATACGATTTATTTTAACCTTTCAGATATGTTTGTTGTTGTCTTATTAATTTCTAGTTTCTTGTTTTTCGAATCAGTAGAAACTCAGACATGTGATCGAGGAATTCCATGCGACTCTTTTCCATCGAAACCTATATGTGACTGTATTCTATCAGCAAGTTCTGAACATCAAGGTATCTGTGTCACACTTCATACTCAATGTTCTCAATTGGTGTCATGTTCGTGACAATCGAACTTATTTTCAACGGAATCAGTAATGTGTAAAACATCCATGATGTTACAGTTCTTCTGTATGTTATCCATCGGAGAGCAGCTTCTTTGACTTTTGTACGCCTTTGACATCAACTACAATCAGTAGGTGATAAGTGTTGAGAAAAAAAGTTGTTTCGTCTTCATTTTTGTATTATTCAGATCGACTAGTCACATTAACTGTTCCTGACGATGGAATATGTCCAAATGCTACATGAATTCCCACGGTATTACCGTAGCCGGCGGCAGTGAAGGATGTGGGTGTGAGTGTGGGTATGCGTGTGGTGGGTTGTGTGGGTGGGTGTGAGTGTGAGTGTGGGTGAGGGTGGGGGTGTGGGCGTAACTACGCTATATTGAATTCAATAAATACTTACACCCACACCCCGCGCCCACACGCACACTCCACACATTGAGTCAATCACCATTAGGTATTCAATGCAAAATTTTACATATCTACGTCGAAATTCGAATATGTATATTGAATCTTGTGAAGTCAATGATCAATCTTCAAGCTATGAATGTTCATTTTAAAGATGATACAATACGTGAGAAACTATCGACTATCGAAGATGAACTTGTTGGTTGGTTGCGACATCATTTGCCATCGACATACATGATCGCTAGAGGTTCTCGATGCATGATTTTTATTCAATTGTGGATTCGTTAATAAGAAGAAAAATAATCTGTATGCAAATCGACTACTGATTGATGAATAGAATGGAAATAGCAACCGAACAAATAAGTATATTTGCCGTGAATAGGATCGAATTTTTCTAAATTCGAAATTTAAATGAAATTGAGTATGTTGTTGTGACCCATGGCTATTGAAGTATATATAGAGAAAAATGAATTCCTTGAATGGATAGATCGAGTAGGGATTTGGGTATATGTTGATGTAATACACTGTAAAAACAAATTCGTAGACTAATAAACCCTAGTACTTTCTGAAAGTCTTCCTAAACACTTAAAGGGTTTATGCTGGTGTGTTAAACCCTTAAAGGGTTTTTGTGCGAAAGGGTTTCTGAGAAAAAGGGTATTCAAAAATAAAAAGGTTTTATGGCTAGCGAAAAAGGGTTTGCTTTTGTACCCTTTTGTGAAAAGGGTTTATTATTCTACGGTCAAGGGTTTATTGTTGTACCTTTTCATGAAAAGGGTATCTTATTTTATATTCGAGAATATATCAGCATTCCTTTTGGTTAAAAGTTTTTGTTCTATGTTCAGAAGGATATTAGTATGCTTTTTCATGAAAAGCTTCTTGTTCTATGATAAAAAAAATAATCTTTTTTTGCTTTTGTATGTTAACTACTCTTTGATTATTGTAAAATTATGGCGTCAGCATGACGCACGCGTACTGAGAAGTGCATTATAATGCACTTTGCTAACTATTCTATTAACTTTCTTTCCGAACGTCAATCAAATTCTTGATATCAGCAATTTCGATTGGATAAAAGAAATATATGAATCGTCTTTTATAGCATTTGTGCTACTGATATTCTGATATTGAATTTATTAAGAAAAATTTTAAAAAATTATTTTACATAAAAAAATTCACTTCGTATTTGCAAATCTTTTTAATTTTTTATATTTTGCGACGATTTATAACAAGGAATGAGTTTAAATAATAACAAAAATAAAACTTCAAAAAAAATAATTATTGTATGCATTAAAATAATTTTGATCGTTGCACATTCTAAAAAATTAATTTCATAATTAAAATGAAAAGATTTTATCGTAATATTAAATTAAAGTTGAATTTAATCTAAGTTGTTAATAAATAAATCAAATGAAGATGAAAAGTAATATTCTAAAAAAAACAGATAAACATTTTTAATTAATTTTTTTCGTGTATAAAAATGTTACAGCGAATATTTAGGAGTATTCAAAAGTAGTGGCAGTGACACTTTTATATCATGTAGTACTCTTTAAGCAACTTTTTCTCTATATAGTCTTCAAGAGAAAAGAATGCTCTATTTTTCTATGCTATTTGATCATACTACAACCAATATCATAATCATAAAAGTTCGATAAGATCCATTTTGTTCCCATGTGCCACGGTTATATACGGCTCATTTGTAAAAAATGGCAGATGAGCATTTTTCGAATAACTTCTATTAGAAACAAGATAGAGAATAGTGGTTTTCACTGTTGGAAAGATGAGATGAAGACGCATCGAATCGTATATTAAAAGGTTTCCTGATCTGGTTTTTTTATAAGCTTTTCAAATGACATTTTTAAGAGCATACCTGTCTTGGAAGTTGTTACTGTAAATGTTCAATAATCAAGTATAGATTCAAATCACTAATCGAAGATCTACAAACTCCGGAAATCTTAGATAAATAATAATTATTTTAGTGAAGCTTCTAATTCTGTTTTCCTGCAATTTTTGTGAAAAAAAACCTCACTTTTATTCCTTTCTCTTTTCTAATAAAAAAGAACGTTTTTTTGAGACTTAGAAAATCGAATAAAATTATTTCGCAAATCGATATTAGAAAAACCAATAATACATGTTTCGATACATCTTCATCTTCTTTTTCCAATAGTGAAAACTGCAGTTCTCTATCTTATTTCTATCAAAAATTAATCGAAAAATACTCACTAGGATTTATGTAACCGTGACACATGGAAACAAAATAGATCTTATCGAAATTTTATTATTATGATATTGGTTGAAGTATGATCAAATAACATAGAAAAATACAGCATTCTTTTCTCTTGAAGACTATATAGAGAAAAAGTTTCTTAAAGGGTACTACAAAATATAAGTGTCACTGCCACTACTTTTGGATACCCCTAAGTAAATATAAATGAATTTCAGCTTAAATTATTATGAAATAAATACTTTTTTATCAGACCTATTTTTTAACATTAAACTTAAAATTCAATTAAAATTATTTATTATATATATTTGACTTATATTAAGTTAAAGTAAAGCAAATTTATATTTGTTTCGTTAAGATTTTTTCTCAAAAACACTTGGTGAACGTAAAAGCTATTTTATTTTAATCGAAATAAATATAAATTTATTTTAGTTTTCATGTACTACAAATTCAATGTTCTTCAGAATAAGATTTACACGATATAAAATGATTTCGAAGTAAAACAAAATAGTTTTAACATTCACCAAGTGTTTTTGAAAAAAAATCTTAACAAAATAAATATAAATTTCTTTTACTTCAATTTAATACAAGTCAAATATATATAATTAATAATTAAATTTTTTTAATTGTGAGTTTAATGTTAAACAATATACCACTTAATAAAAAAATGCCCGGTTTATAATAAATTAATTAAAAATTAACTTTTATCTGTTGAACTTTTTCTCACAATAAAAGTTAATCATTTTAAAATTATTTTATTTTAATGCACTATGAGTCGAATTTTTTTTTTTGATAAATTAACTCATTTTTTCGATCTTAAGTAAATTATCATAGTCAAAATAAATTCTCTTTTAATGAAAAAAATTATCACTTCAGTATAATGCATAGCTAATTTCATTGACAATAATGGTATAATTACTTAGGGCAATCCAAAAGTAGTGACCTAGGTACCTTATTTTCTTATAATAGGCTTGTTGAAATTTTCTTTTTATATGAGATGATAGAGAAAACGAAGCTCTATTTTTCTATGCTATTTGATCGCTATTCAATTGGTACCATAATAATAAAATTTCGATAAGAACTGATTTTGTTGAAACTTAACTGATAGCACTAGATCATAACAAGACCTATAATAAATGGCAGAAGTTTGCATGTCATATTTTAATCTCTAAATATGTTTTATTAAAAAAACAAAAAATACCACAAGATGCAGTGTGAAAAGCTCTAGAATTTACAAAAGTAAAGATTATTTTATAGTGTACTTTTTCTGTTCAAAAAGAAACAAAACTTCTATGCGACCTGCCATCGACGTTACGAAGAAGAGGAATTTTTCGTACACCAAAAAGTGATCTTCTTCGTAGTGTCGAAGGTTGGTCGCATAGAAGTTTTGTTTCTTTTTGAACAGAAAAAGCACACTATAAAGTAAGCTTTACTTTTGTAAATTCTAGAGCTTTTCACACTGCATCTTGTGGTATATTTTGTTTTCTTAATAAGGGTTGGGTGGGGGTGTGGTTGTGGCTATTGTCATCTACAAATACTAATGCCCACATCCACCACCCACACCCACACCCACGCCCACATCCCACGCGCACACGCACACCCCACACCCACACCCCACACCCACCCATACCCACACTCACCCACACCCACACCCACACCCAAATCATATTGAATTCTGTTGACTTTTGACGATTTTTCACTACAAGTACATCTTATTTTTATTGGAATTCGAATTTACTGACAAATATTTTTATTTATTGCTTTACATACAGGTCAAACAATTGATCTTCTAATATTGAAAGTACATGAAATATATCATCTCCTTGAATATTCCGCAAAAAATGCATTAAATTATGATGATGATGATGCTAGCTTTATTTGGATTAATACAAATAATCCTTATGTCCTATCAGATTGATGAAAATCTTTATGAATATGACGCTATTGGATATCCTAATGAATGTATTGTTACTATTGAATAGGCCTATATGGATGAAGAGAATCGTACTTATGAATTGATACAGACATAATGCATTTAGTTGGTGGAACTATTGATTTTTATCAAAACTCTCATTTTCATAGAATATGATTGCAAGTCATTTGTATTGAATCAATGATGAAAACAGTTTCATTACATACGATTGAAGAAATTGAATTTCGAATATGTACACTTATCATCTATTTACGGCAAGGTCAATTAGCTTTTAAATATGAAAGTCATACACAATACAATGATTCAAACAGGTAGTTGAACATGTAATGGAAGTACATCTATGAAAATTCAAAGAAAAGTAAAATAGCCTGAACCTTTTTTTCTTTACAGCAATTTCGTTCAACATGAAAGTGTTTATTATGTTGATGAAAATGTTGATTATCGATTCAGCTCCTATGAATAGATATGGCAGCTATATTTTCGAAAATTCATTTTTTCAAGTTATGGACCAGAGTATTGTAACTAACCTACTTGGAAAACGCCAATTCACCTAAATATATCAAAGAATTGTTATCATCGCATTAGGAAACTGGTAGTCTCACTTTTTTAAAAATTCAATTGAAACATAAACAAGCCAGTTGACAAGATAAGTTTTTGATTTTGAACGACTGAACCTACTCAAATTTTTTTCATCTGATTTCAATGCTTTTTCCTGGGTGTGGGTATGTGAGTGTCGATCCCAGTGAAAAATACTTCGAAAAAAAATGGAACAGAATGGTTTTATAAAAATATGGAAACCTTTTTTCTATGTAAAGAATGCGTTCCTTTTGCTAGTGAATACGTTCATGTTCAAGAAGAAATACTCTCAGTCTGAAGGAACTCGTTCTTTGCCGTTCCATAATAAGACGGAATACTTTGTTTTCTATTGAGAAATCGTTCTCTATTTGAAGGGAAAGCATTCTGAGCCATTCTTAAACCAATAGAGCCCAACCTAGTTCACTCTCTTTCCAAACGGCACGGATAGCATTCCATCGAAATAAGATCAATTTCTTTTACGTTTTCTAGAGAAGCATTAAAAGAATGAATTCTTCTAAGTGATGAATACTTTCTTTTGAAATTAAAGCACATTTCGATTGGAAAATCAAAGATCTGAAGCAAAGCAGGTTGAAAATGATGTGAGAAATGGTGGAACCTTTGGTTAGTTGTTCTTTGGAGATACTAAGTCTGATTTAGAAAAATCATGATTTTAATAAGGGTTTGAGTTACAACGATTTGAAGCACGCCATTCAATCGAGCTCGTCGAGTTACCCCAAAAAATGGTCTTCTGACGAATTAAGATTCATCCATTAATAATCAGCCGTATGATCAAGAAAGTTATCGGCTGTCAAGAAGAGAAAGCATTTCAAAAATGGTTGAAAGCGTTCCAAAAGCGATGGAATACGTTTTTAACCGTTCCATTTCGGAACGACTAAGAACACGTTCGAAAGGTAATAGAACGCGTTCTAGGCAGTTCCATTTTGGAATGCTTTCCATTTTTTTCAGAACGTTTTCTTAAAAAAAGGGCTTTGAATTTTTTGGAAAGCATTCTCAACCGTTATTTTTAGAAATAATTTTCACTGGATATATATTATAAAATTGAGGAATTTGAGTGAATTTGAAATAACGAGGTGGTTACAACAAATTCACTCAAATTTCTCAATTCTAAAAATATACAGTTACATTTGTGACGTAAGGAAGTTATTGCTCCTTGGCGTAAGTTTCATCTTGTAAGTGAAATCACTTTTAGTTGATTACTCTGTAGGATATTCTGACATTTAGTTCTCGATACCCAGTGTAATGATATTATGACATCAATGTCAACTATTCAATAATTCCTTCCGTCGCACCCTCACCTGCGGTGCTTGTGTGAGAATGTATTTTTCTAATTAATGAATAACTGAATAGTTGAACTTCAATTATTCAATAATCGAATTCAAGTTTCAGATTTGACATGTATGATTGTTTCATAGCTGCTGTATTATATTCTTTCCGCATATCCTACTAATCGATTGATATTTTGGGATGGTGAACACATATTACGCATATTTTCTATTTATTTGTGCTGTTACTATCTCATTTTTTTTCTCTCATTCCTTACGCATTCCATTACCATCCGTACACCATATATTCTAATGAAAACTCCTCAAGAAACCTAACATTTATCTTGTCACAAAGAAAATTGTATGAGAAAAAGCTTCCGTCTATGTGATTATAAAAGATAAACAACTTTATCATTATTTCCTGCTCTATACAGTTATATTCTTAGTATGAGTCTTTTTTTATTAAGATTTAAGCATTTCTCTGATCCTACAAATTACGCAAGTATTATAGGTTGATATTCCACCAACGGTAGAAATTCATATGAGATTGCATCGCCATTCAAACTTTCTTCGGCGACTTTCTGACAGAATCCTGCATTTCACATTCTTTATTCTTCGTCTTTGAAACCTTTATTACTTATATGAGCACTAATCTCCTAGAATAAGTATTCAGTTAAACGGATCTATGTTCTTTTATCGTAAAGTTACTGATCAATCGACTTTTCAAAATGAAAGCTTGATAATCCATTTTTTTGTTTGCTGATCCAACGTACAAGACCGTATGTAGAAGGCAAAATCAGAGATGAATAATGCTTCTTCTTCATCAGGATAGTCAGATAACGGAGCTACATCGAGTTTCTCTTGAGTGAATCAGCACGGATAATGAATAGGACATTGCCAAATTGCTCGGCTTTCTTTCGATTTCGACTTGTTGATGTAAAGGCTGGAAATGTAAGATACGCCCCGATATTGTCACGATACTGTTGAATTAAATCATCAGATAAATTGGCTCCTCGATAAAAATAAAACTTTGAGTATTCATTCGTACCTTTGTTTTTAAATGTCAGCGCCTGCAGAAGATACGCGAACGGTCCAAATGTAACCATTTTACTTTTCCAGAGGTTGAGTTTACTCTGATTACCGCAAAGTCTCATATATTCATTCATCTTTTTGTATAAAAATGATTCCATTGTGCAGAGATGAGCACAGCATTGCCACAGTTGTTGATCTGATTCATCGATAACGTTCCGAAGTTGTTGTGCAGTCCATTCTGCTTCTTTTTCCTTTCCAATAAGTTTACCTGCGATGATGATACCTTCAGCAGCTTTCTCAATCAAAAGTCGACGATTTGCTGGCGTTTCAAGTGCTTGACTATCGTGAACATTGAATTGCTTGAAAACTTCACCGATTAAACCTAAGAAGAAACGATGTTCAGCAAAGGGTGTTGCAGAATGAATGGGATTGGGCATGAATCTTGCTTCACGAAGTCTTGGCTCGATTGTCATCCCGTCTCTACTAATGCGTTTAACAGGTCGTTGATTATTTGGATTGGAATTTGATATTTGAAGTGACTTTTTAAAATCGAGATGGTAGTCATCAATGAGAGCTTCTGGTAATTTCTTTTGATATGCTTCCTCAATCATAGATGTTTCGACATCGAAATAAGAACTCCATTCTTCTTTTTGTAAAGAATTTCATGGATATACATTCGATTTCCACATCCATTCAACGCGCGTTGAGGACGATGCGTGCATCATAGTAATTAAGGTGCGAAGCACTTTCTAGCGTCGCGTCGCGAGTTTTCTTTCTTTCTTTATTTCTTACTAGACATACGCACATTTATTTCGTATTTTGCGTCGCAATGTTCTTGAGAACCGAAAGTCAGAAAATTTTCGTTCAAGCGCGAAATAGAAGCATCGAGATCGAACCGAAACATCCTTTATTTCAATTTTTTCCTTGATGTCTCGTTCATATATGAATAGCGTCCAAAAAAGACGAATTTTTTAGGACTTTAATTTTTTTCAAGCTTCGAGATAATTAAAACGAAAGTTAGGCGCCGTTCTCTTTGCACAAATACAAAACAGCTGTAAGTACAGCTGATGATAGATAATGAATCATACAGATAATTAAACAATCAATCGATAGTTTTTTTTAGACGAAGGTTGATAGGCTTTGATAGAGTTCTTGCAGAGATAAATTCTTCAATGGCAACTTTTCAGTTTGTGACAGATTTGAAGCAGCTGATGGAGGAAACTACGAGTTGTTTTAGTTATAAAGATCAACAGAAACTGCTACTTTTTGTGAAACAGAAACGAAGAGAAACATGATTCGACTTTGAGTCTCAAATTGATTTTTCGCTTTTTTCGAATTTTCGATAATTGGAAAAAGTCGATATTCGTGCTTCGCACCTTATCTCGCATTCTCGACTTTGTCGAGATGCCATCTAGTTATTAGAATGTGTTTACACTTTTTGAATCATTACGCAAGTATGTAAAAAGAAAAGAATTTCATTACATACTCAACATCGTTATTTTTTCTCGCTTATTTTCTCGATTCCATGGTGACTAAAGCATACGGCGATAAAAAAAGAACGATATTAAATCGACCAATGTTAACCTACTTTCTGGAGTGCTTCCAAACGTATTTCAACGGTCTGCTCTCTATTTCTTATTTTCATTTTTGTTTTTTCTGTTCTCTGCTATTGAAAAACTATTTTTCTCCATGCTCTTCATACACAACTCTGCATTGTGAAGAAGTAAATTTAATAAACATGCGGTGCATATACATCCTAATGTGAACATATTCAAGTGAACAATGGATAACAAGACGATTTTTAATATATCTATCAACTTTTGATGAACTATATTGAAAAATCTACACTAATAATATTTTTGTTTACATTTTTAATCAGAATATTAAATCAATGTTCATTTATATTCAGAGAAAGGATCACATCTCTTGACGCGTTGAGGGTGCGGGCGTGAAGGACCCCCAGTTCAACGACCACAGCTGCACCCACACCCCATCTTAATTGTTTAAAAACTTTTCAGTTGAACTTGAATTACGTAGATTATTAACATCAATTGGTTTCAATAGTGAACACATACGCCAATCATTCCAAATTCAGTATTATGTACACTTGAACTTTCTTGATGAGAATTTTATTCTTTTTTTTTCTTGATTAAGAAACTTTATTTTCGGATCGACATCCAAAATTAGTTAAAAAACCAGTATTAAAATCATTTGAAGTTGTTCATACATATATTCGTGTACCAATAAGAGCTACTAATAAACCATTTTTATTACGTAGGGTGTGGGTGTGGAAAGAGAGGCCTGCATCCATACCAACACTCAGACAAATACACCCACACCTACCGTTTTAGCATCGTTTGAATTGAATACATGTTTTCATTCTTAATTAGTAAGACAAAATGGATTCAAAAACAGTCAATTGAATTTTCTTGTGCGACTGTTGATCATTAAAGAAGAAAGGTTTTCAGGCAATATGACTTATGTTTTATTTAAAAAATGATATGGTAGCTCTTTCCTCAAACAATTATGAGCTTTCGTCGTTTTGCTCTCCAACTATGTCTTGCTAGTCTCTACCAAAACACAGCAGCTCTAGTTACAGAGACTTTAATTGACGACAGTTTGTTCTTCTCTTGTTCTGCAGATATATATATACAAAAATACAAAAAGGAACTTAAAAAAAAGGAATTATAACTTGCTGAATAATGATTCACTTCATACTATAATGTGGACTGTTTGATATTTTTACCAACAAATCATCGTATTAAGAGTGAGTGCATATACAGTCATAAAAAAAGAACAAAAATAAAGACCTAACAATGATTTCTACTGTTCCCAGGCATTCTAGATAATTATCAATAGGGTATCTATTAAATTTTCTTTTTAATATAATTTTTAACAATACATATATTTGTATGTTTCATACATTGCACCACAACCAATATGCAACAAGAAATTCTCATTGTCAGCAACATTGATGTAACATATTATTGTTGTTTGCATTATTTCCTTTTGTTCTAATAGCCATTTTGGTTGAATATTCTCTACTCATTTGATTGAGACTGAATGAGCTACTTAATTACTCACTGTCGATCTCAGTGTCAAATGAGTGTGAGTGTTGTTGTGGGCATACTTTATCGTTACGCATACGCACATTTGCACTCTCAAAGTACGAGTCTAAGTATTCCTTCATCCGTTTATGAAATCAATCACTTTCTCTATGAGAAACGCTTTTAAAAAGTGCATCGCCACGTGATTATAAAAATCGTGCCGTGACAAAAAACCATGTGTTTCAGAAACTGTTTCAACGTATGTAATAAAAAAAGACTGTTTTTCAGTAAAAAAAAAGAGCGCGTCAAAAAATGAAATGAAAATGCGTTTATAAAAAGATGAGTGTTTTTGGAGAGCAAGAACGAAAAAAGACATTTGCTTGCACGGTAAATAAATTCGTTGTAATGGATATAATTAAATGTATTCGAACGATATATTTGATAGGCATTGCAATTAAAAAGAAAAAATGCGTTGTCAATAAACAAAGATGCATGTTAATAATTTGAAAACGAAAAATGACGCATTTACACATAAAAAGAACGTTTTTTTCTCTTCAAGCGTGTATTGGAACACTCTTGTATACAATATCGTTTTTCCTGAGAGAATCGTTGACTATAAAATGCATGCAACATGTCATCACACAAAACGCTTTACCTTTTCTGTCTATGTATGTTGCAGTAGGGATTCAAGTAATATGTGATTTAAAATTGTACTGATAGGAGCTAAAATTTTAATTTCTACCGTTGTAGAAATTTAAATATTCGCTTATACTGTTAACAATATCTCACAAGAAAAAAACACACAAAATAAGCAAATGTGAGATCTGAGCGCTGATTCAAAGAGAATTACATCCCACACCACAATTGATTCATATCTACACAACAACCTATATGCTGCACCGACACTCATACCCAGTCAGACTTCAACTCTGATTACGCAAAATGTAATTTTTCGGAATTACTTTCTTTTAATTCTTAAACATTATTCACACATATTTGGTCAAGTTTGTAAAAAAGTATGTTAGTAATGAGGTTAATCCAGTTGTACGAGCCTTGCACGTAATGGGATTGCGCTAAATAAACAGATGTGAACTTCGTGATATATTTAATAATTTCTTGTGCTGCTTCCTATGTTATTAAAAGCTAATCAGCATGCTTCTGTATATTATTATCGGTATAAACAAGTATGTATATTTCTACTACAGTAGAAGTTACAATACTTTCGGTATATAAATTTCTAGTAGAATTTGAAATTTTTCTGTAGTAGAAATTAAAACTTTAATTGTTTATACTAATACAATTTAAAATCACGTTTTATTTGAATGTCTACTAGTAGAATTCGAATGTATACTGCAAAATTCACACAAAAAATATTCACATGCTCTTTTCAAACTACTTCCATGTTTAGATAAATCGAAAATGTTGCATTTTAGACGAGTACGAATATTTTTTTTCAGGTCCTTGAAACGCATAGAAACGTGCCACGATATAAAAAATGGCTAAATGGGAATCTGATGATACAGAAAATGAAATAAAACTGCACGAATATGGAATAAATTGGTTACCAATAATAATGATTCTTATGTTAATTGTTCTTCTGCTTATTATTGGTCTCGTTATTATATTTTTACGTAAACGACGCGCTTCTGGATATTATAATCCCGCAGCAACCAATGAACCAGGAGCAACAATAACAATTCCATCATAAATATCTTCTGAATTCATTTGCAATGGATTATCTTATCGTTTTGAGTTTTGTTTTTCTAGCTTCTTCCTATCTAATCATTTGTGTTTTTCTAGACACAATGCAAGAATATTAGGCACCACGTAACCTATACGTATTCGATTTTGATTATTCTTATTACAAAATTTTATTGCTCTTGTTGTTTTTTTTATTTCTTGCCGACCATTAATAACTATTTACGTGATGATTTTTTTTTGACTCTTCTGCATTTCTATGCTGAATTTGAGTATGTAGTAGTATACGTGTCTGGTTTAATTGTTGTTTTAAGCTTTAATCATACCAACACCCAAACCGACAAGCACAGTATAAAGCTTTTCATCATTGTATTGTTCTGAAAAAAAGATATGTAGTTATAGGTTCTCCAATCGAAAAGTCAACAGAAGTTCGAATAGAATCGAAGTTTTGATTGGCCACTATAACTTCTGATGGAAATTTAAACAAACGGGTAAAAAGAATCTCGCTCGAGATCAATTTTTGTCATTAATATAAGAATAAGTGATTCTTGTTGATACTTAATTATAGAAAAAAGATCAAATTTATCAAAGCATTTTGTACATAGCTTTCTTTCAACTCTATGTATCTTGTCAAGAAAAAATCTGTGTATTGACTTACTCAACCAGTTTTTCTTCAAAAACCTTATTGACTTTTTGTTACTTCTTTTTTCACAGTAGTATTTACCAAACAATGGAAAAATGGAACAAAAAAATATGTAAAATAATATTTTACTTCAACATCTTATTTGAAAGAAGTATTCATCAACATGTAAGAAAATTTTTTCACAACTAACATCATCAATATCATCAATAAACGCTTGCATTTTCGCAACTATTTTTGAAAATAATTCTTTCATATCATCATATCGAATATATTGACTACTCCATTCTAATGTAACATATACATGAGTCTAAAAAAATATGTCTCCTCTGAAATATCACTGCAATCGGAGGAAATGCTTGACCTTTATACTGTTAGACTTGAAGACTATTAGTAAGAGACAAAACATATATTTTAATATATTTGCAGAGATACGCAAAGTATTCACTTGATAGGTTTCAATAAGAATAAGGAACAAAACCAGACGTTTGTAAAGGGGTTCTTTCTCACGCATGTCTGAAGAATGATGACTTCGATTGTTTCTCTGTAAGTTTTCGATGTGTTATGATTATTCTGTTTCCTTTGTTTATTTATGTAACAATTTAGAATAAGCATTAAAGTAGGATATAATATAAGAAAAGGGTGTGGGTGTGGGTGTGGGTGTGGGTGTGGGTG
>CAJNOP010000246.1:105501-127900 GCA_905250075.1 Rotaria sp. Silwood1
GGTGTGGGTGTGGGTGTGGGTGTGGGTGTGGGTGTGGGTGTGAGTGTTGGTGTAGGTGTTAGTCTTCTCTTCACCCATACCCACCCACCCACACTCACACCTACACACCCACCCACACCCCACACCCTAGATTTACTCGATATTTATGCTTATTATTCATATTATCATGCTGACCAACATTACTTGTGACAATAACATCTTTTAATCTAGATGATACTGTTTTAATTCTTCGTTCGTTTGGTGGTGATGGCAGATGAACGAAAACATGTACTAAATATATTATCCTTTCTGTTCAGTTATTAAAAAAAACTCGTTCTTTTTTCACTTCTTGAGTACAAATTCATCGGCAATAGCATCATCAACATCGTGATAATAGGTAAATTTTAAATAGGTTCGATTCGCCCATAATTGTGTGTATCCATATTGTTCATCATGATAGATACTCCATTCAGCACCTGTATATGGATAAGAAACTAAATCTTGTCCAGCCATACCAATTAAAATCTGCGTAATACCATCATCAACACATCTATGTTGATACATTGGACAAGTTCGCTCATATGAATGTATATGAGCATAAAGATTAATATCAACATGATATTTGTAAAATAATGGTTCTAAATATAATTGTAACATTAATATAATAAAATAAGGTTTTGGAATTATTTGTGATGAATACATTGGACGATGTGAACTGACAATAAGCCATGGTGTACGAGAACGATTCACTGATTGTAGATCTTGTTCTAACCAAATATATTGTGATGAACCACGGTGAAAGTCATGTTCAGCTGAAAATATTACAAAATGAATGGGACCAACATCAAAACTATACCAAAATAGACCGTTGCCATTCGATGGAGAATGAAAACGTCGCACCATGGGAACGGCACATTCACCACCAGAATCAGTACCATAATCACCCCTTAAAAAAATGATATTGTTACAAAAGAAAATAGATTATGAAAATGAAAAGTCACTTACCATTTCGGACGAAATCCACCGGGACCTGGTGCACCACTTGGGTCTTTATCACCGCCAGTAACATGATCATATTCATGATTTCCAATACTGACCATATATGGTACATGAGATGCAATTGATTCTATTTGAGTCATGAATGAATCCCATAAAATAGCGATACCCATAGCATAACTAATATCACCAATATGTAATAGACAAGTTATATTAGTCGATATGACTCGTGCTCGTACTCGATCAATGGTTGATTTAGCACCTGATGCGAATGGTGCCAATCCCATATCACCATAGGCAATAAGGATCACTTCGGAATCTCCATTTGCTGGACGATTAGTAAATGAATAGACTGATGACCAGCCATCTTCATCAGTACCGACTCGATAGAAATACGTAGTTGATGGATGAAGATCATTGAGTAAAATCGTATGCATAAAACCAGGATCGATAAAGTTTTGTGGGCCCCATATAGTAGCTCTACCTTCACACATGTCCGATGCCGTATAAGTCAATGTCGTACCATTAGCCTGCCATTCTAGTGACGATGGATTCAATCCATATTGACATCGTGGTGTATAAGCATTTGAATTAGTAACCAAAGAAACAAACATTTGATCGATTCGATTACCATATGCTAAATGAATCTGTGTTGGTTCGTTATAGTTAAGAGGTTGAACAACGGATGATTTGGCGGCAAACGAATAGTTACCGGAGCAATTCTGATTGCGTGAATAATAACGAAATTCAAGTGGTCGACGTAAATTGACCATATCCCATGATGCACTAGTCTGGTTTTGCACAAACTCATAGCCAATATAATCACAAGCACCTGATAAAAAAACAGAAAAAATGCACGTCAATACTATAATATAGAGAAAAATTTGACTTCTAATAACAATCGGTTCTTTTTTCTGGCTCATCATACATAAATACCATATATACCTGTAAGAATCGGTGTTTCTACAAAATAGATGCCGATGAAATCATCTTGACATGAGTTTAATATTGGCGGCCAAGTTACTTCAATTTTTTCCATGCTAACATACAATGTAGTTGAAACATTCAAATGACTGATGGACACAGGTGAAATTGAATCTGAAGATGTAGAGATACCAATGCTACGATTGCAAGGATATAGTTCATCCTTGATAGAGTGACGATTTCTAAAAGCCCAATTAACATTTGAATGATAATCTGTAGCGGCAACAAAAACAAGAAAAATAAGAAGAAAGGCAACACACACTTTTCTATAGAACGACATTGTGGTGTTATATTGTGATATCTCACCTGCACTTGTAAATATATCATATAAATATGTCAATAACAGGCTGATAATACATCTTTCTATCTTATATAAGATATCTGGAGAGTGCGTCAGCTTTTTATTAAGTGAATATGTGTGTATGGGAGCATTATATACGTACTCACATCTTTGTTTTTACCTAAAATTTTTCTCAAAGATACATACATATTCTGATTGAGCACCGAATTCTGAATAGAATAACATAGCTTTTTCCTTCAAAATTCGACTTTAGTATTTATGTCTGAGATACAACTCTGTATCCTCCCAACAAAACATCTAACAAATTTTTATGATATGCACGACCATTATTGCAGAATTCAGAATTAATTTCGAATCTGTTGTTTGTTTTTCATTAGAATGACTTTTCAGGAAAAAAAAGCTATTTCATTATATCATGTTGACAACAAGCACTATCTACTTTGTTTGCGCAACCAAGCCCAACAACATTGTCAGGATATCTAAAAAAAAACCGTCGGGTAGTCCACTGGTAACGTTTTGCAGTTAAAGGGTGTAGGTGTGTCGATGAGAAAAAGATTATTACTTAAACTCACATCCGTATTCAGAATTTTACTTGTTGTGACTAGTTATGATGCTTATTAAAATTGACCACTCAATCTATGTTTTATTCTGTTGATATGAAAAGTCGCATAAAGAAATATGACAAAACACAATTTTTGAATTTTTCAATAGGCATGATAATCCAGATAATCCTTTAGAGGGTTGTAAAATACAAAGGATCTTCGAAACCACAAATCAATGAATGAAATTATTCAGTTAAAATTTTAATTCAAGCAACTATGTTATGTGAGCTAAGAAAAGAATTTGCATTTATTCGAGAAGAAAATATAATCCATCGGAACTCTTACACAAGTTCCCATTAGCTTTGAGTAATGTCAAAATTTCTCCTTTTGTTCGAATATTTTCCAGATAAATTTTTGTTTGACGATTATTGTTATTAATCTCAATGTTTGTCACACGAAAAAAAATGTCATTGGTAAAATGAGAACTTCATGTTCATTTTCATAGTCAAATATTGCAGGTAGATTTTGTGATACACTATATAGTTGAATAGCTGTATCACATTTTTTTCTAAAATTGAAAACCATCATTACACTTATTTTGTCTTCAGAAACATTCACATTGAAATTCGATGCTATATTTTCATCAATTGATGATGAACAGAACGTCTCTCTCATAAGAACACTTTCTTTCTGTTTTAAAGTCCATTTATATAGTTTTAGGTCGTTTTCATTCATAGATAAATCACGATTTGAAATTTCTTGAAAGGCACGACTTTTTAATGAGTCCAGATGTGAAAGAAAACTACTGGTGTTATCAAATAATGTGATTGTTGATCTGCTCCAAGATATCAATAAAATGGTGTTTCAACTGAATTGAAACGTAGAAGATATTCAATTTGTTTGAATTTACCGTATTTTGAAAGAAGCTCACATGTTTTTTTTTTATTCTCAGGATGTGATGAAGTCAAATACTTGTCGAGAAGATGTTGCAATTCTTCGATGGCTAATTTTTGATTGTATGCAAAATCTTTTAGATGTAGAATATTCATGAACGATGAGCGAAGAATAGTTGAGCTCACCATATATTTGCCCACATGAGAAAGTGCTTGAAAACCGCGAATAATAGTTTCATCATTTACTATTCTCTGTTGCATGTTCAACATGTGTATTGAATAGTTGTCCGATATCATTTACTGTTTTAGTAGCAAAGCATTGTGAACCAGGTGATCGATGAAATAGTTCCCGAATCTGATTAGTTTTTGTCTCTTCATATGCAGTGTAACCATCATGATTTCTTTGATGCTGAAAAATTCCATTTTAAAGAAGAAATCAAACGATATAAACATAATCATAATATAAAGTTGCATGTAAACCAGTATTTTCTTTCGATTCAAGACAATTAATATCGATAAATTTTGATGACGAAAAAATATTTTTAACTAAATCGAAATCATCATTTCGACATGTCCAGTAAAAGTTCGAAACTTTTTCTTTTTGAGGATGATAAAAAAATCAATTCTTTTTTCTCTTCTTCACTTGTCACATTTCCCATTTGTAGTAAACAAAGAAATATCAATTCAATTATTTTAAAATAAAATTTTTAGTGATAAAGAATACAGTTATTGTTGTAATTTATGTTACATTTTCTCTTATTTAACAAAATAGATTCAGTTTTTCTTTTGTGTCATGACAGTAATGTTTAAATGAAAAGTTAACAAAAATGAGACATCATTGCTGATAAATGATAGAAATGCGAGAAAAACAACATCGATCGAAAGTTCTACATCTGACTTAATGTAAATAGAAAAAAAATACTCATTTCGACAGTCAACAATTTATTAAAATATTATTCATTCGTCATCTCCTCGTTGTACTGTCAACATAAGAAAAAAGAAAACAAATTTTGCATGAAATGAAATGTGCTTGCTTTTTTTACAACGCCATAAATATAGAGCGTATTCTGCCTGTTATTTTTCTTTTTATACAAAATTGTCGAACAATTTTATATTATAAATAATTACTTGTATTCGTTCGAGAATGAGTCTTTTGACGTATAAATGCGTCGACAATTTATAAAGAATTACTGGTTTTATTCAAATCTCAAAATTCATAAGAGATACTCAAAAATCTTATGAACATCAATGTTTTTATCAAATCATTGAATCATCATACCATTCGTTTTTCGATAACTCACTTAATGTGTTTCTGTATGTTCGAATTTGAAAATTTTGCTCGACCTAATAATGATCAAATACGATGTTCATCTGATAACGAGAGGTAGATATCATGAAAATCTCTTTTCATCGAACATTATTCATCACAAAGACTGATGATTGTTTGTCAAACTTTTGAATTTTTTATTACCAATTATATTGAAGAATTCAATCAAAAAATTCTTCACAATTAGCATCAGATTAACCTATTGTCTAGTTCTAACCATATTTTAGTCTTCTAAAAACAAAGATGTCATTCTGAACCTTGAAATCTTCTACATTTAGATACTATTTTAAGAACTTTTAAAGGTTCTAGCTTACTAGAAAATAATCCATTCAATATACTTAATCTATTAGTTTTATAAATAACTATAGGATGTGAATATAGGTGGATACAGTTCTACTCTTTACTCATACTTACATCCACGATTTCTCAATCAATTTATAATGTGTTCTAAAAAAGATAACTCAAAATCTATTGTTTTTTCTATGTTTTTTTTTGTTTATTTAAGCATCTACGATGTCTACATTAATGGGAAAAGATTTGTTCCAACGTATAAGCAGTTTCAATAACGAATATTACTGTATAATTGAAAAGATTGAATTTTATTCAGGCATTATTCGTATTTATATTGATGAACGAGGTGATAATTCACTTGGTATGATATCTTCTAAATTAATCAAAAGAAAAGATTCTTTATAACTATTATTTATTATGTATAGGACCTATTCAAAATCCAATGAGTTCAGCATTGAGTATTCTAAATAAATCCTCGCTATCAAAAACTAAAAATCCGATTGATGGAAAATTTTCTATCAACGATGAATCTCGACAATACTTAGGTAAGCATAATCTTTTCTTTATTTCAATTGTATACATATTCTGATTAATAGGTTATCTCGATTTTCCATTAGATAATTCATTTTTAACAAGTCAATACATAATTGGCTTTCAATATGGTGGTTTCGGTTATTCAACGGCGAAACTCTTTCGGTTCGATCAGGAATTAATCAATAGATATCATATCCAATTAGCATAGATATTGAATAATGTATTCAATCGGCAAGAAATTTGCGATTTTCGTTCCTCTTTTCTATTTTCTTTGTGAAATCATTATCATCAAAAGATTTATATTTATCTCTATCTCTTGAGCAGTTTATTTGATAATCCACTCTGTATTCAACAAATAAATGTCGACTTTCTTTCTTCATGCTCATGCACACTTAAATTATCTACAGTATCTAGATTAGGTTCATTCTTATGACTGTCTTGATTTGTCATAGAAATCTGTTTTTTCAAACACTGACAATTTTATGTATAGTTCATATAGACATTGTAAACGGCTTTTCGCTCTATTTCTCATATTTTCCACAGAAAAATAACTTCTATTGTTTGATTGCGAACGAAAAAAATAAGACACTTACAAAAGATCAAATGGTCCTGAAAACTGTTTATAGAAGACGTATACTATTACATGTGAAATAAATAACATATAGGTGTAGATTGTAAATGTCAGTGTTTCTGTACGTATATGATTATTACTTTATGATTTCTGAATAAAGTATGAATTCTTGTTTTGAATCGATAATAATCACAGATGTAACAGTGGATAATTAAATAACAAATAGAAAAGTACTCATAATTACATTTTCAATCACATCTTACTCACGCCCCATCATACAAAAATAGATTTGATCCTGTGTGATTCCCAGAAGTAAAGATATATATTCAATAAATTTATTAATGACCATTGTTAGACAGTCAACTATTTGCTTGTTTTTGAATTAGGAATCGACTAACCATAACTAGATCAATGATATACAACTTTAGGCATTACATCTTTATCATGTTAAATTCAAACCTATGTGTTTAATTTGATAACTTATTGGTAGTTTTTGTGCGTGCATTTTATTCTAAACAATCATTTTCGTATGAACAAATAGATTTGGAAAAAGAGAATTGCTCTAAATGTGAATGCAGAACCAAGATCAGACCATTTACTATATTGAAAAAAGTGTGAGTAATTGAAGATAATGTTCAGAGTGCTCTTGAATTTCTCAATCCTTGTTTTTTTTTTTCTTTGGATTATTTATCTCGATTAATCGTAGAAGTTTTCTCAAAACATAACGAGTAATTCGATTCCTTCCCATAGTTAAAAAAGAAAAGAAACTTAGAGAAAATTTGAAAGGTGTGAGTGTCGATGAAAATTATTGAATATAGAAAAACTCCTAGCTACATTTGTTCTCGTTCGATAATTTGTAAAAAAAAACAAGATACTAGAAAAATAATTCATATGTTTTTTTTTCTCTTTTATTGCCTAAACAAAGTATACATTAAGATTTCGAACAAATTGTTTATAGAATCTCTCATTTCAAGATCAACTTTTCTCTTTTGATGTTTTCTGTTATCGTATTTTATTTTATTTTATTATTTATTTTTATATTTAAAATTTCTCTTAATAAACAAATGAATGTAATTGATATGATAAATTCAACAAAAGAAAAAACGAATCATATAAAAATATAATTTAGATTCTTTGTTTATTTATCATCCTAACAGAGTCATAATCACATCGAAATTATAGATTTTGTTGTCATGCTGAATGTAATATTGTTCTCTATCTAAATTGGATAAGCATAATTCGATCGTTTTGAATTTTTATGATGATACTGATTGCATGTGCAACGAATGATCTTTGTTTATTATGCAAGAAATTTCATTCTCAACAACTTTTTGATCAGTTAGGATACATTAAAAATAGTTTATTAAAAACTTAACCATATGCTATGTTATGCATCCTAACATGCACCTTATTGCAAATTATATCATTGTAGATTTTTTTAATTTCTTTCGAAGGTATTAATGTGTAGTTGTATATTTCTTACTATACGGTACATTCACACAAAGCCACACTCACGCTTTTAAAGTTTCATAAATATCATTTGAGTCTTAAAAAAACGAGAATAAATTCATTTTTAAATGTTAAAATATATAAATCGATTTATTTCAAATATTTATATATTAATCGATTCATCTATCAAACATCAAATAAATGTTGTTTTCTTTTTTAAATATATCTAACATCGAATGACAACAAAACATCATTGTTTTCATGTATCGAACATCAAGTAGGTTATTTATTAATAGAATGAAGTGAAAAATCAATATAATATTTGTTGAATAGAATGCTGATTTATTTTGAGGATGTTTAAAAAACAGAGCAGTCAATGATATTATATTAACATATCTATCATTTATTGATAGATTCATTTCTACACTTATGAATTTTAGTTATGTCTAATTAAATTACTTGTAAAAGAAAACGATAAGAATTGAAATAACTGGAATAAATGAAAATGTTATGTAAAAAAAAAAAAGAATGGTTGTTTTTATCATCGAACTTTTTGTTAATACAAAAAGAAAGAATCACATATATATATATACAATTTAGCGTAATTTCTAATGTTTCATCGAATAGAACCTTTATATTCAAAGAAAAGTACAATACCGTCAAAATCAAGAGATACTTTCGAGAAAGCCTTGAAAATTAATTTTAGCTTAAAGAGATACTAGTTTTTTATGATGTAAATTGTACCGATAAATCAATAATAAAAATGGATAAAATATAAACATTATTTGTATGAATATGTTCAAGGAAAAATAAAAAACAAAACATGAAAAATTCAGTCAATAGTATCTATTTCTGTAAAGATACTAGAATAATAATGCAATTTAGTTTTAATCATATTATATCAATAATTATGATATTTCTCAAGGAGAAATGAATATTAACTAAATGTTTTGAAGACAATTTCTCATAATCATACCATAGTATTAATAGTTATAAATTATTTCTAATATTAGTTTGTCTAATATAATACATCTTTATTCTAATTATTTATAGTAGTGATAGTCAAGAGTCTATTGAAAATTCTAATCTGTTAAGATTATCTATAATAGAAGATAGTCATATGAAATAAAAAATTAAAAAGAGAATTTTCTTATTAGAAAATAAATAAGTAGTCATAATAAATAAGAAAAGTGTCAATAAAATGAAGTATACCATGACAAAACTTTTTTCAGACATATATGTTCAATATCTTTATAAATTTATATTTTTTTAAAAGTATGATCGATCAGTATCCAAAAGAAAAAAACTTGAATATCTATCAATGAAAAGGTAAACAATGAATCATTCTTGGTTTAATAAATGTATATATATATATATATATAATATTATAAAGAATAAGGTATTCTTATTCAATATAAAAATAAATATTCGCCATGCATGACAACGTTTATCGAAAATGAAACCAAGCATTTTGATTGATCATGACAAATAAGTATTGTTTGTGATGAATGCATGCATACATATTTTTTTGTTTTATAAATGACTAATTCTATTGCGATGGATAAATGTATAAATATAAATTAAATGGTTATAATATTATAAATATTTACATATTCTAAAATAACTAATCTGCTAATCGTGATTGCAAACTCAACAGTCAAAAATGGCTATGATCATCAAATCATTGTATTACATTGTTCTATTGATAGTATTAGTGATAATTTGTATGACAAGTTTAGCATTGGCAATAGAAGAAAATTATAATGCTAATATGAATCGTCATTATAGTCTACGTGAAATAATAAAAGCATATATAGTGAAACGTACTATTAAATATTTATAAGCAACGTATATCCTTAAGTACATGAGTAATAAAAAAATTTTGTTTTCAAATAACTAGAATATTTGAATAAAACTGTCCTTCTTTGAAGAAATTTTCTATCATATAATTTTTGATCATATAATTGATTCGAAATATTTTCTTTTCATTGAATTAAAATATTTGATCAGAATGTTATTTTAAAATATACGTTTACTATGTAATCTTTTGACAAAATTATTGAATGTAAAGTTTTCTTTTGAAAACTATCAAAATATTTGACTAAACTAATCCTTTGAAGTAATCATTTATTATGTCGTCTTCTATAGATTACTTAATTTGAATAATCGTTTCTGAGTAAATGTAATATTTCAATAAATTATTATTAAATATCATTTCTTTTCAATTTTATCTACAATTAAGTTAATAATTCGAATATTTCATTTTGGAGTCACCATTATATCTATATAAATCATTCCTCCTCCTTTGAAATATTTATTTCGTATATGATTTTCGATCATACTAGTGACAATAGATATTTGCATAAGGATGATCAAAATTTGCGAATAATACATTTGAAATATTCATTTGATATGTCATTACCGATCACTTGAACAGTATTAAATATTCGTTTAAAAATGAAGAAAATCTTTGAAGAAGGTATTGAACGTACAAAGTATTCATTTTACATTTGATTATCAATCATATAATAAGATTGAGATATTTCTTTGAAGATTATCAACATATATATATATGAAATGAACCTGTTATAAAATAGTCACGCATGATATAATCTTTGATTAACTATAAAATTGTAAGTTTTCTTTCGATATTACTAAAATAGGGATATAAAACTTTCCTAGTAAGAAATACTTAATAGCCAGATAATCTTTGTTCATATTATTGATTTCCAATCATTCTTATAAAACGACAAAGAATATTTGAATGAAATCCTTTTTAAGTATTTATTTTATGTATGGTGTTCGATCATATTACTAAATCAAGTGAGCAAAAAATTTGAATATTTCATTGGATAGAATTTGTCATTTCATATGTTATATTTAATCAAACTATGTCAACTAAATGTTCAATTCAATATGACTAAAGTATCGGAATAGAGTTTTAATATATTGACTTATTCATTTGGTACATAATCTTCGAAAGTGTTTTTGTCTCTAAATCTTTTCTTAGAAGCAAGAAAACTATCAGAATGAATCATTTCTTCAATTTGTTCATTTATTTAGTTAGTTTTGATCGTATTAAGAAGTGGTTTAAGCATTTTGAACAGAATAAAAACATATATGAATAGCACAACCTCGATAAATACATAAACGTAAATTCTTTTTTTTTTCAATACTGTTTTGTCTTCAGTTAATGAATAGTTTTGTTTCTTTCTAGATAATATCAACTAATCAAGCTCAACATCTAATTCGAAATAATCAATTTTATAAAATAAACATTCTTCAATAACAATTTGCTTTCAGTATTACTTTTCATTATATAATTCTAATAAAAATTTAAATCTATATAGAAGACATTTGTTGTCATATATAGAATTAATAGCAAAAAATATGGATGGATATGAATGTAGAAGTGAATATCTAAGATTATTCTGTCTTTTAATGCATATAACTATACCAAATTAGATCTTATGGTTTATTGTTTTACCTTTAGTGTTGTTCAATAAGTTCAGAAACATAATCAGTGAGATAAATAAATTCTTTTCATATGTGACTGTCCGATAGGAGCACATTTTGAATCAACAATAGTGTTGAAGGTGATAGAACTACTTTTAGCTTAGATATATGTCAGATATGTGTTTAGATGTGACTAAAGAGCACAAATCTCCTGAATACTTCTAGCATTATACATTGATGAAAATTACTGTTTATAAAAAAGAAATAATTCTCTTCACTTTCATAAATAAGAAAAATTTTCGTTGAAGGAAAGGTTGGATACCTATATACTTAAAATAAAGTCAATGTAAACAAGGACTAATTCATTCTAATGTTTTTGTTTTTCATGATCATGAATTACTATTTGATTCAGTTTATACTGCAATAAAATATCCATGTAAATTTAAAATTATACCCGCACTTATACCCTCTCAAGTGAATCAATAATAAATACTTCATAAGACAAAACAAGTTTCAATTGTATCCAATTGAAATGATATTATTTGTATGTTTTCATGTATCAAACAATATTTTTCGTTCTTCTCAATCAATTCAATGAAAATAGAGTTAGATAGAAGATGATGATGATTTATTCAAGTATATTTTTTCAATCTTTTTGGAATAAGTTTTAGGAATAAATACTTCAACTTTTTTCAACGATTTACTTTTTCTACAAAATAGATCAATTTTTCTTTTCATTTTCGCTAAATTTTCTAAACTTTTGATTTGATATTCAACATGAAAAATCTAATGTGACATAAAAAATTAGTTATTTGTTGATTATCAAACATGGACTCACTTATCAGGAAAAGTATCTATTTGGAAAAAATTGAACTTTTCTCCCTAAAAACTCCTTACAAAAAACATGAAAATAGATATATTCGTCAGCTGTTCATTACGATGTGTTAAACACTATATTAAAACAGGAAGAAGATTGTTCATGAATATGTCCCATAAATAATACGACGATAAGAAATATAAATATCTTCACTAGATGTCGAACCAAACGAGCTGAAAGTTTTATCAGTAAGAGAGATTTACTTTAAATGTTTTTGATACGAGAAACATGGACCAATAACTTTTCCTATACACTAAGATCAACAGTAATAAGGAACACTCACTTGTTACGGCCCCTATAAAATGCTATAGAAGGGTGTAGATGTGGGTGAGTGTTGGTGGCAGTGTGGATGTCTCTTGTTTCGCACACTCATACCCACACTCTAAAAAGTACATTCTCGGCAATGCAACTGCAACAACTCTATGATGAACGAGACGTTTGAAATTGATTTGAATCATGAAGTTTATAACAAATCCGATCATTAAACACTGTTTAAAATGTATTTATTTTGTTCAATGAAAAAGCTTTTAGTATTCTCTTAGCGAAAAAAGTGTAGATTTCATTATTACTTAAAGGAATCATCAGTCTGTGATTGTATATTAGTAGAGGCTAAGCATGATTGTCTTCATTGCTCTGGTAAAACTCGATAACGTTGAATTTTTTTACGCCTCAATTAATATGTGAAAGAACTGTTAAGAGTAGAGAGAAAATTAGAAATTGTGTTTTTCTTCATTAAAAAAAGGTAGCCTCTTATACCTTATGACAATTATTAGAAATCATTCTCTTTTTTTCGATCTTTAGACGCATTGCTTCAAAACTTTGTTAGTTTTTAATATTTTCAAACTATTTAAATACGAAAATAAAGTAATAAGATATGCGAAAACCTCGGATTTAAATCACAGAGTTATGTGTACTTCAAAAAGTCAAAAAGACAGATGAGTCATCGTAGAATGTGTGAATATCAAAATTATCTTGGCAAACCTTTCCTATACATACTTGATTTCTATGAGTTAGTTCTCAACCAATAGTCTTTGGAGGCGAATATAGCTCAGATTTGAGTGGACGTGGGCGTCATTAAAAAAGACTCACACCGTGTATCCACACTCTAGACTAATATAAATACTTTTTCCTGAAGTATTTTTATCATTCTGATTGGACACTAATTATTTTCTTATTTTTTTGCTTCCGTGGATATGTGTGGAACTGAGGCATTTTTTTATTTCATGTAATGAGAAAGAAATCAAAGCTCTAAATTATCATATTCTTGATCGACACAGTTTATTGCAATGTTCTTGTTTAGAAAAATCAATACATAAATAAATTACAAGATATAAGTTACTTGAAAAGATTGAATTCAGTATTGTAATAATATGTTGTTTATGTTTTCAACTTATGAGCGTTTGTCCACTGTTCTGACATTGTTTGACGAGATTAACAATTCTAAAACGCATTTAACTCTTTTCAATTCAAAGTCTTTCGAACTTCCAGTGTAAGAGGTTATTGGAATTGCATTTCCATAGTTTTTCTGATCCGTTGCAGAAGTATCATCGAGTATCAAAGTGTTACGTCTATTATAGTTGCCAACTGAATTAGGTTTGTTCGATCTGCTTTTTTTCTTTCTCCATAATTTGTTCAATCTTTTTATTGTGATTGATATTGCATATATGTCCAACGATCGCTGTTGATATTTACGTGTACATCTTGCTGACGTCCAAATAAACTTCACTTTTGACCTCAAATGATCTGCAATAATGTGGATTAGGACAGAATGAACATATTCCGAACTCGATGCCGACCAGAGCCCCAACCAGGCCGCTAGGCCTGCCTGCCTGCCTGGGCCTGCCTGCCTGTGACAGGCACAGGCCACGATTTTAAGGCCTGGCCTGTGACAGGCAGGCCAGGCCGGACCCTTCGCCAGGCCAGGCAGGCCGCTTAAAAATGCCAGGCCGCCTGGCCTGTCTGTATTTTTTTTTAAATAAAACTTTAATTTTTTAAATTGAATTTAGTTCTAGAAAACAGATTCGGTTGAGTATTTTTCAAAGATGGCTATTCAATATGGCCAATTAGATAAACGCTTGAGAATAAATATTGAATATAAATGAAAATAATCAAATCTACTACCAATATGAAGAGGCTTTCAACACAAAAGAGGAGCTTGATAGGTGATGAAACTCTACCACTAAAATAATATTTTTCTACGCAAAACTATCGCACAAGGTTGTGAAAGTGATCACTGGTAGAATTGGCTCTGTCACACCTGTTTACACTGACCAGTCAGGCAAGGATGTATTTTAACGCGTTAAAATGTGCGCTTTTACGCTAAAAAACGGTAAGAAAACGATTGTTATTTTTGCAAAAGCAGTTTGCGAAGCTAATTGGGTTCAGACTCGATATATCAGCTCATTAGAGATTTATTTTTGAAAACGTAAAAAGCACAAAAGTTTTATGCGTAAAAACGCATTTTTTAAACAGTTTTGTCTGACTGAGTGTCCCCACGTAATTTCAAATGTCATTAAATGCATTATATCCAGCTGTTGATGACCATCAAGTCTTTTTAATTTAATCATCAATATGATAGTTGATTACGCTAATTCTCATATAATTTGCATGAGATTTTTAAGCGGTTCAAAATATTAAGAGAACATCGAAGGAAAAATACTGATCAGTGAAAACGCGCAGGAAAATATTTCTCAAAACATGATTTGAGTGTCTTGATCTGATATTTCATAGATTTCTATCAGAAGTACAATTTGGATGGACTAAAATTAGGGGTTTCGATTTATATTTATTTTTAATTTAAATCACGAGTAAATTAAATGATCGGTAATTTATATTTAAAATAAATATCAATATTTTTTTTCATAATTCATGTTTATGAATAAATAGAACTTATAGTTAATATTTTGAATAAATAATAACGTATATTTATTTATATTTATTTTTAAACATAAATATTTCTTTTTCACAATTTGTATTTAAAAATAAATATAAATTATAACAAATTTATTTTCAAATGATTTATAATTTAATAAATGATAAATTAATTAATAAATTAGATGAAACTATCCTATTATCTGCTGATATTGGACATCGGTCATGCGGACAAACCCAAAAGACGCGTAAAAAGCGGAGGAAAACTCAACGAAAATAAATTTGCAAAAAAAATGCAGATGTGATCGTATTTATTGCACATTAGATTTTTGAACAGAAAAACGTTGCATCCGAGACTACAACGCGTTTTGAATAGGTTCATAGATACATATTTTTACAAGTTTATTTTCGTTGAATTTTTCTCCAATTTTTTCGCGTTTTCGCCCTTGTCCTCATGGTTGATATTTAACATCGGCAAGAAATACGATAGTTTCACCTAATTTCTTATTTAAGTTTTCATTTATTAAATTATAAATCATTTAAAAATAATTTATATTTACCATAAATTAAATTTGTTATAATTTATATTTAAAAATAAATATAAATTATCATAAGTTATTATTTATTTTAAATATAAACTATGATAAGTTATATTTATTTACAAATATAAATGATGAAAAAAATTATTTTACATTTATTTTGAATATAAAATACCAATAATTTATATTTATCTTAAAGTAAAAGGAAAATGAGACACCTAATTGTAGTGCACAGAATAGAAACGAACGCTAGTGTATGGTGCAGAATTGTAAACATTTTCTTGAATATTTGCGTTAGAACTTTTAATTATAGTATCTTAGTTAGTTTCATTCACCTGTTGCACTTTCAACGAAGACTAATAGTTAATTATATCATATTATTAGAATGATGTTAGCTTTAAAAAATAGACAGGCCTTGACAGGCCAGGCCAGGCAGGCCGAGGAAACTGACAGGCAGGCAGGCCAGGCTGAAGAAATAAGATGACAGGCACAGGCAGGCTGAGACGGTTGTAGGCCTGTCACAGGCAGGTCAGGCCTGCAAAAAGTCGGCCTGGTTGGACCTCTGATGCCGACCATATACCAATATCATAATGTTCAAAACACCATTCAAGAAATTCGTCAATATCCGGGCGTTTCCACACTAAAATTGATCCGCCATCCAGCTCAAAATGATGATGTTGTTCAACTTGTATATGGATGAGTTTTGCTTTTCCTTCCGCAAAGATCAGTGCACCGTCAATATCAAGTATGAGTAACTTCTTTTGATTGGTTGCCATGATCTTCTTCTTGTATTATCTATAACAATTAAATGGAATTCAAAGCGAGCTGAAAACTGCATATAAATGTAATTTAATTTTGGTGTTCATGTTTTGCGTCTCCATACTACTCTCAAACATTCCGCATCTTTGTATCTGAGGACAGATTTGGATCTCGTTGCATATATGTCTTGTTGTGAACTTTCAAACCTATTAAGAAGCAGATCTATCTTAACTATCCTGACATTTTGTTATTATCTGCACAAGACAAACTAGTGGCTGCAAATAGTACAATAGTAGTCATCAAGTTTTAAATGGTGATAGATATTTTTTTATATACTACCGCTGAGTAAGCGAGAAATCACACAAGTTAAGCAGTAAAAATCTATTATCTATAGTTTTTTGTTAAGATCCGTTCCTAACCTTTCCCAGATTGATTGAACGATGTTCGTGCCACCATGCGTTTATTGAAAACCAAAAATGAGATACTACTGAACAGAGACAGCTATACATATCTATACTGTTGCCGTTCATTTTTTTTAGAAAGAGAGTCTGATATAATCTCTTGCATCATTTTAGAACCGTTTCACAGTGTTCCTTTAGGCTGATGCAATGATGATGCATTACTATAGCGACATATTTTAGGATTCTCTAAAACCTAATACATATTGCATGATGGCGTAATCTCAATAAAAACATGTTCAAGTATCAATGGAAAAAATGCAACACCATTGATGATTTACTTTATTGAGTTAATGACGCAAGACAACAGAGAACTGTTTTCATTCCTTCTGTGTTATTGTACGTAATAACATACTATTTAACGATCTGTTGTGTAATAACCTAGACCATTCTTGCACAATAACGCTGACCATACTCTTGTGACGTAACTTTTGTATGTGGAATGACAGGAAGTCTAGATAAGGGTGTGAAGGTGTTGGTCTGAGTCTGGGACTCTTCTTTCCTTATCCTAAACAGATACCCACATCCTTCTTGTTAGGAAAAAAAGCTTCAAGAGTTAATAAATCATGGTATAAAGTGAAAGATGACTAAAACTTTGTATTAGGAAATATTTGTTAATTGCTAAGATTTTTAAAAATTTTTGATGAGTAACATTCAATAAGATCTTTATATCTTTTGAAAAGAAACAGCTATCGACCTCAAACTCTTGCTGATCGGTAGAGGCAAAGCTAGGCAATGTGCTCACTATATTATATTTTAGAGAAGCATATGGCTTTCACAGAAGATTAAGTTTATCTTTAAAACCGATGCTGTATCCCATAATAAAAGTGAGTGGATTTTTTTCGTGAATTTTATAAATAGATGCAATAATGTCGACTGTTGATAGTACTAAATACTCGATTCATTTCTATCTTTTATTTTAAAGTTATTCAAAAATTCCCCACATTCATTTAATTCTGACATGAACATTAACTAGTGAAGAGTTGAGAACTTTGGTAAGACTGATTATGAATACTTATATCATCAATTATAACAATCGCCATCGTGTTCTAATTGTAAGTTTCCATTAATCTATTTTAGATTTGTTGCTGTTGAATAGATTGTTTGAACAGCGAGTAGCTGACTATTATCTTCAAAAAAACATTCTCGAATATTAGTGATTTTTCTTTTGACTTTTATTTAAAAAAAACTCGAAATAAACTGATGTAATATAGCTATACGTCAATGGCTGCTAAAAGCAAAAATAAATAAATAAATAAATCAGCTTCTATGTTAAACATTCTGATCTGATGTGTTGGACAGAAACACGGGCGTCGATGGAAGATAAGCTTTATGGTATATTGTTCAGTAACATATTCTTCTATCAAGATAAGTGAAAGTCCAGAAACGTTTGCGCTATTTCTAGTCATATTATTTAAATTCTATTAGGCAAGCGATTTTATTTTTCTTCTAGACTGATAGGCTAAAATTATAAAAATGATGGTGATTTAGATTCAACTTACATATTATTACTGAGTGTGAACGTAGAACCCGTGGACACCATATAAAACTGATACAGCTCAATGAATAGTCAAAGTCTGAGCGTAGTCAAACGCTGAAATCTAAGGTGAGACCAATAATTCGAACGCAGCTCGAACGGAGGTGAGTATCGATCCATGAAAAGCTTCTTAATGAATACAGAACTAGCAGCAAAATCTGAGTAGATCACAGAAGCAACTATAAAGCCTCGACTAGCATTAAGATCTGGCAGAATTCTCGTTATCTACAGCGAGCACGATAGGTCTTCAAATCAGGTCTGAAACCATTAATACAGCTGATTATACGACAAGAACTGTGGGTCACATCTGTAACTGGATGATCACTAGGACTGGTAGCAAGATAACGACTTAGAGTGCGACATAAATGAGAAACATGGTGGGAATAGCAATCATTGTCGAAACAAAGACATATATGGCGACGAGAATAGAAATGTAAACGATGATAGTGATCAAGACATACATTGAAACTGGCAGATGGATCGATGCTGTGACTGAGAATGATTCTGAAAGAGACTTGATATTGATACCGAGACCAAAAATGTATTTAACCCGGATCATAGTATTGAATGATAGACTATTGCTAGTGAAATGCTAATATTTCGTGAATATTGTGCAACAATAACAAAACATTAAATAACGTAATATTATAGTATATAGCGCTTTTGCCTTCAATTCACTTTATTTTGCGTTCTGCAAGGTTTTCGAACAAGCAAAATAACGAGAATATTTTATGAGAAAGAAACGATCATGTATCCCATTAATATATCATCATAAACAATCGAGCAAGCGACGAGACGATCGCACATGTATGAAATAAATAAGGTATGTAAATAATATTTGAACACTATTGATTTCATGGACATACATGAAGACACACAAATCAAACTTATATTCGTAATGTGCATATAAGCAACGTATTATTTTACTTCTAGTGTACAGTGTAACATCGATAGATTAGCGTTATTCTAGTCGTCAGTACACAAGATTTCGCATAATGCCGAGAACAAGCGTAAGTGTTTTGAACTGAATTTTCTTCAGAGGACGTTTTTTTATCATCAGTATTCAGTGACATTTCCTATTCTTAAATATCCAAGCAGAGAACAAGAAGATGGAGTTGAAATCGATTTCTGCTTATTCAATGTCAAAAAGATAAAAATAACATAATTTAGAAAATTTCGAAGGTGTGGGTGTAGGTGTGTGAGTGTGGGTGTGGGTGTGGGTGTGGGTGTCGGTGTGGGAATTGTTCTGCCTTCCACTCACCGATATCCACACCCACACCCACACCGACCCAAATAGGATTATTTATTAAAGTTTTTTGATCTTATTGTTATTGTTTTTCTTTATTTCAGTCACATTGTCAAAAGGTTTTGCAAATTATATATTGAAAACCAAAGAAAATGGTACACGCATGTCAACGTATTAATGTTGCTGCTATTATTTTCATTTGGTTTGCTTCTACGTTCTTGGTAGAATGGTTGACTTTAAACATCGTCAGTCGGACGTCAACGAGTGAGCCGAACAATTCTTCTGCTCCGATACCTTGTTCATCTCTAAATGTGTCCGCACTGCGAGTGTTGACATTTGATTTATGTGACGCATTGATGTTGGCGGAGTCTTCAATAAATTAGAATATCGCTTCTCTTCTCCCGTCATTACCGTCGTCGGATGTTGAGAAATTTACGATTGATTGGCTTAGTGCATATGGCTCATTTTTTTGGAAAATCGTTTTCAGCATCAGTGACACATAAGCCTTTTCTATGGGTCATTCGTTCATCATTATTGAAAATCTTAGATTCATTTGGTTTATCAAATATGGTACCTGAAGGCAGTGCTACCTTCAATGCGTTGATGTCCACGTGGGAAAATCTACAACCATGTGTTGGTGTTACAGAAGTTCTCGCTAAATTGGGCAGAAAATATCAATTAGGATTGCTTTCCAACGGTGATAAAGGTACATTGCAAGCAACCTTACGTGTCTTTCCATCATCGGTGAATGTCTCATTAATATTATCGTCAGATTATCCAGTCAACTGTTTCAAACCATGTTCATCAATGTATGCTCAAGCACTAGCTGTAGTGAATGGTGATAGGACTCAAGTTTTCCATGTAGCTGGTTCGACGTTCGATGCGCATGGTGCACGTACTTTTGGGATTTTTTCAGGTGTATTAGACAGTTCAGCAATGCATACTAATCCTCAACCATGCTTTGTTTTTGATGATATACTACAGTTGCTTTCATTCTTTGATGTTTAAAACAAAGAATAATGTGCTAGTGTACTTTCACTAGAGTGACACTCGGATTAATTGAAATATAAAGTAATTCTTTTGATTGAAATAATCACTATTCCTAAGCTGCTGCTCGATCAGCATTTCGGCCTATTTGTCTGAGATACCTAATCGGTTCATAGAATTGACAAGTGTTCATCTAGATCTGATCTCTCAGCCTATCGGAAAGTATTATTACGAAGAATCGATCTGAGACTTCGATGCTTTTGAATGGCTTATCTAAGATGAATTACAACGAGTTCCGATGGATGAAATTCATAGTTTGAGTGTGGGTGTGACTTGTTTTATCTCACACACTACACACCCACACCCATAGTTTTATTGCATCGTTGTCCACAAATAATGATTTCTATGTGAGTGAGTCAGTCGTCGACGAACTTTACTTCTGAGGGGCAACCCTTTTAGTATTCATTTCATTCAAGACGCAAGTCTTTTTTCTTTTCTGTTTTTGGTTATTTTTTGTTTCTTAAGAAAAAGAAACAATGTTTCAAATGCCTTTTCTCTTTCTTTTATTTTCACAACTCGTTACTTTTCATAGCATGTTTTACGTACGTAGCAACAAAACAAAATTTTCATCGAGTTACGAGTAAGAAATTTGTGTATGGATAGAGCTGAATCTACTGAAGTTGCTCGTCCTCTGTTACATTGATGAAAGAGATCAACAGTTAACAATTGGTCTCTAAACAATAAGTTTAAGTTTTTCTACTTAACACTTGAGTTAAATAAAATTAAGTTTAATTGATTGTGTTACATGAATATTATTTAGTTTCGAGTTTTTCTCTACTTCAACGAGAACTCAACATGATGTCGTTCGATCTGTTTGAGAGGAAAATAGTACTCGACATCCTGGACTATCCAGACAACGCTATGTTTTGTCTAGACAAAGAGAAGAAAACTCTGACTCAGGTCTGATTATTTACGAACTTTTTTATTACAATCAATCAGATTTAAGCAAGATTTTTTTTTCTAATATTGTCAATAGAAAGTAGAGATGGTGTTTTAAATGAGTCAAGTAAAATAATGTTCAGTTCTCTTTCAAGTAGAGAAAGACTAAAGATTTAATAGTTTTCATCTAACTCAGTCACTTAAACTTAATTTTGTGTGAATTAATTATTAAATAGAAAAATTTAAATTTAACAATGAGTATTAAGTGATTCTTTTATATCCAATATTAAGAAATTAACTAGTGATTATTGATTTTTCTTTTTATTAATATTACGTGTTAAATAAAGCCAATTAATATTTTGTTCAATTGAATCGCGTCTCTTGGCTAACATCTGTATGTCCCTTGAAGGAAGCATGACAACTCTTTGAAAAAAACGATTGATAAAATGAATTCGAGAAAAGCTGCGAACATTTTGAGTCAAGATGAATCAACATCGATTCATTTGTACACAATACAGTCAATTATGCATGAGAATAGTTTCTATACAAATCTGAGCCAAAAACTTGCCTTGTTTAACCTGAAACAAAAGTTGGTCATATTGTTGATTTTGAACATTGTTTCTCACAATTTTCTTTAAACTATAGGAGGTAACCAATATTTTTCATATTGCAAGATGACATGGTATGTGTGTATTTCCTAAATTAACTGAGACACCCACACCCTTCATTTATTTATTAGAAAATAATTTGATTATAGCTAACAGATCTTGAATAGACAAGTATTGGAAGCCGTTACTTTTTTCTTCTTACTTTCAGTTATGATAATCATAAAAATAAAACGTTGACTAAGTACTTATAAATTA
>CAJNOP010000246.1:137621-159196 GCA_905250075.1 Rotaria sp. Silwood1
TAAAAAATCAACACGTTATGACGCTCTGAAAAAGCATAGAGAAATGAAATAACTATACTTGTACCAGTTGAAGTGGATTGACAAAATACATTGTTCAGTTTGAAATGAAGTGTGATATTAAATGACATGATTGATAATCAAAAGAATAGTGAATCATTCTAAATATGAATTCATTCAACTATTCTTCTAGGTTTTTTGAAAGTCTCATAGTTCTTGATGCTCAAGCGTTATATTCCAAGTATATAACTCCAAACATGATACTCTTCAAGTGCTTTACTCATTTCAATATAAAGCTTCAGCATACATCACCTGCTGAAATGTGTCTATGGTATGAATCATTCTTATTATAAGCCTCCTCAACTATTGGACTCCGCTCAGATTACATTCTGCAATCACGTAAGATGATACGATACGAAGAGTTAAATAATTAGCATCAATGAATGTTCTATTGAAGTGTAACACTATCTTCAAAGCAAAGGATACAAGTTCATCGTAATAACATAGATCATCCGACGACTGAACAGTTCTAATTACAGCTTCTTTCAAGTATATCTCTTAGGACAAAGTGAAAGATGTCATTCTGTCACATCAGCAAAGGCTTATTGGCTAATAAATCACTCTAAAGAGGACTAGATTCAAGTATATCACTCATCTCGAAGCGAAGTGTGTCACTCAACCATATCAACACAGACCTATTGACAAATGAATTACTATAACCAAAGTTGCATTCAAGTATATCGCTCGTTTTGAAGTGAAATGTGTCACTTGATCACATCAGCAAATACCTATTTAAATATGAATCGTCATAAGCAAAGCTCCATTAAATTATATTGCTCACTTTGCGCTGAATTGTGTCATTCAAACACATCAGTAAAGGCCTATCGACAAATGAATTGTCATTAGTAGAGCTCCATCCAATTAGGTGGTTCACTTCGAAGTAAAGTAAGTCACTCAATCACATCAGTAAAGATTTGTTGTCAAATGACTCGTTCGAATTAGGGTTCCATTCAATTATACTGCTGAAAAAAAGAAAATCCACATTCAACTTAATCTATCAAGACACCTAAAAGATGATTAGGTAGAACAAAAATTTCGTGCAGATACGTTACTCATTAACGAAACTACTACACATGAGTGCATATTGATGAAAGATATGTCGCGAAGGTATCAGTCTCAATATAGTTGCATTTAATTACATCACTCATTCTGTATCGAAGTGCATCACTCATTCATGTAAGTAACCATCTTCTAACAAACGAAGTGCTACAATCAAGGTTCGATTCCACTATGTCGCCCTATTCACAGTCAAGTGTATCACTCGATCCAATCAGAAACATCAATTGATAAATGTATCCTAACAATAAAAGTTTCATTCATGTATGCCGGTAACTTTGAAATGAAGTATATCGCAACACCAGCATATGATAATTTACATGATAATTAATTACTTCTGACAAAGCTTTTATACAAGTATAACCCTTACTTTAAAACAACTACGTGCTAATCTCCATCGCCAATAGTAAAATAGTAAATCAATCATTCCCACTATGATACCATTCCAGTATCTTGCCCAGTTCAAAACGAAGTCTGACATTTGATCACATCAGTGAAAATCTCTTCACAAATGAACTCTGCCAACTACAGTTTCATTCACGAATAACATTCACTTTAAAACGAAGTGTATTCCATAGTTACACCACAAAGACTTTTTGACAAAATGAATCAATCTGACTATGGCTCCATACACAGAAATAGCACTCATTTCAAAATGAAGTCTGTCACTTGTTAACACCAGAAAGATCTTTTGATAAAATGAATCGTCCCAACTAGGCTACTATTCAAAGATATCAATGAGTTCGGAAGCCAATGTCTCATTTTATTACACCAACAAAAATCTTTTAATAAAATGAATCATTACAACCACCACTTCCTTCGCAAATATCACACACTTCGAAACGATGTCCATCATTTAGTCACGTCAGAAAGATCTTTTGAAAAAATGAATCGTTCTAATCAGATAAAATTCAAGAAAATCGTTTACTTTGAAATGACGTAAACTGCCTTGTTACGCCAGTAATATCTATTGACCAAATGAACCGTTCCAGCCACGGTTCTATCCAAGAATATCACTTACTTCGGAACGATCTGTACTATCTAGTCATGCCAGCCACATGTTTTGATAAAGTGAATCGTTGAAAACACTGTAACATTCGAAAATATCACTTATTTCGAAATGAATTGCGTCAATTTGGCACTGAAGAAAGATTGTCTGACAAAATGAATCCTTGTAAACAGGGTAGTATTCAAGAATACCACTCATTTCGAAACAAACTGTGTTACTTCAACATGCCACAAAGATGTTTTAACAAAATGCATCCTTCTAATAAGGGTTCGATTCCAGAATATCATTCACTTCGAAGCAAAGTATCTCACTTAGTCGTCCGAAGAGCATCTTCCCACGAAACGAATCCCTCTAATAAGGGTTTCATTCAAGACTGTCACTCACTTCGAAACGAGATGTGTCAATTATTTATAACAGAAAGAGCTTTTGACACAATGAATCCTGCTCACCAGGATTTCATTCCAGAATTTCACTCACTTCGACATCAAGTGTGTCACATTTACACATCGCAAAAGTCTATTGACGAAATAGACTGTTCTAATTAGGCTATTCTTCAAGAATATTACTCAATTCAAAACGAAGTATACCACTTCGGCACTCAAGAAAGACGTTCTGAAGAAATGAATCGTTCTAACCAAGGTTCCATTCAAGACTATCACTCACTTCCAAAGGAGCGTGTCATTTTCCTCCGTCAGAAAGATCTTCTAACAAAATGTATTGTTGCAAAGAGGATTGTATTCGAGAGTATCGTTCACTTCGAAAGAAACTATATAGGCACGTTAAGCCAGAAATAGCTTCCCACAAAATGCACTCGTGCAACCGGATTCCATTGAAGAATATCATCCATCATGAAATAAATTGTGCCACTTGTTCACGCATGAAACGTCTTTCGGTGAAATGAATCGTCCTAACCAAGGTTTCATTCAACAATATCAGTTCGTTCGAAAAAATACTGCCACGGTTAAACAGTAAAAAGCAATCTGTTGACAAATTAATCCTTCCTATTAAGGTCGCATCCAACAGCATAAAGAACTTCGAAACTAAGTGTAGCAGTGGGCGACAACCGAAACATCCTTTGATAAAATGAAACGTCCCAACCAGGGTCCCGTTCAAGGATATTACTCACTTCGCAAGTAAGTCTGCCAGTAGGTAAAGCCAAAAAAGATCTTTCCAGCAAAGGAATAGTTCTAAGGAGAGCTCCATTCAAGAATAACACTAATTCGAATCGAAATGTATTACGTCATCATATGACAGTGATTCTTTCAGAAGATAAATCGTTCTCACCAAAGTTCCATTCAAGAACCTCACTTTGAACAAAAGGATTGTACTTTGGTCACACCATATACGTCTTTTGACGAAATGAATCGTTCGTAACAGGGCACCATTTCAGAATAATGCTCATCGCGAAACGAAGTGCGACACTTCATCAGGTAAGAAAGCTCTTTTCAGAGAACGAATGATTTCAAAAAGTCTACCATTCAAAAAAGACACTCACGCCAACATAAAATGTGTCTGTGGGTAACGTCACAAAGATTTATCGGCCAAATGACTTGATGTAAAAAGGATTCCATTCAAGACTATCACTCGCTGTAACATAAAATTTGTCATCTAGATCACTCATAAACACTTTTTGACAAAATGAATTCTTCTAACTATGAAGTGCTTCGGAAATATCATTCAGATCGAAACGAAGCTCCTCATTTGATCACATTAGACAGATCGATTCACAAAATGAATGATTTTAATGAGACTTACGTCCAAGAATATCACTCACCTCGAATCGAAGTATGCCGTTTAGTCGCATGTCAAAAATCTTTTCACAAAATGAATCGTTCTAATCAGAGAACCATTCAAGAATTTCCCCCACTTTCAAATGGAGTATGCCAGTTGGCATCGCCGGAAAGGTGTTTTGAGAAATTGAATTCTACTAAAGAGAATTTCATTCCAGAACATCAGTCAATTGGAACCGAGCTATGCCACTTTCCGACGCCAAAAAGATCTTTTGTGAAAATGAATAGTTCTAAACAGTGTTCTGTTCAAGAATAACAGCCACTTCAAAACAAAGTGTGTCACTGGCCCTCACAACTAAAATCTTTAGAAGAAATAAATCCCTCTAATAACCGTTTCATTCAAGAAAATGAATCGCTTGGAGATAAATGATGATAATTGGACATGTCAGAATGATGTTTTGACATAATGAATCGTTTGAACCAGACACCCATTCCATAATAACAGTCAGGTCGAAAAAACTGTGGTGTCTGGTCACCAGTGAAAGCTCTTCCCACAAAATGAATGGTTCTTATCATGGTTCTATTTACAAATATCGGTTAGTTCGAAATAAATTGTGTAACTTCCTTATGACAGAGAGGTCTCTTCGAGAAATGAATTGTTTACACCAGGGTTCCATTCAAGGATATTAATCGACCCTAAAAAATTGTGTCGCTTGATTGTTTGTGAAACTTCTGCTCACAAAATGAATGGTTCTTACGAGACTTCGATTCAAAAATATCACTCTGTTCGAAACAAAGTATGTCACTTCTTTACGTCAGAAGGATCTATCCGCCAAATGCATTGATCACATCAGGATTCCATTCAAGAGTATCAGTCAGTTTCAAAAAAATATGTTGTTTTTATCACATGAGAAAGAATTGTTGACAAAATGACTGGTTCTTATAACGGTCTCATTCAAGAAAGTGATTCACAGGGAAACTTAGTGTTTCAGTCCGTTAAGCGAGAAAGATTTTTTGACACAAAGAATCATTCTAAGTAGCGTATCATTTAAGAATATCACTTATTCAGAAACGAAATGTGGCACTTGGTAACGCCGGACAGATATTTTGGAGAAAATGAATCATTGTAAATAAGGTTCTAGCCGAGAATATCACTCAACTTGAAAGAAAGTATCTCATTTGTTCTTAAAAGGAAGACTTTTCTGAAAATAAACTGTTGAAACCAGAGTTCCATTCAAGAATATCACTCAGTTGGACACTATGTGTCACTTGATCTCATCCGGAAGACTTTCCTGGAAAAAAATCGCTCTAATTACAGTACCAGTCAAGAATATCGCTTACTTTCAACCGAAGTGTGTATCTGAGTCAGAGTAGAAAGATCTGCTAAGAAAATGAAATGTTGCGAACAGGACACTGTTCAAGAATTGAACTCATTTCAAAATGAAGAGCATCACTTGCTTATGCCAGAAAATTCTTTCAGTGAAATGGACTGATCAAAGTAGGGTTGCATTCAATAATTCCAATCACTTCGATATGAAATGTGTCACTTAGTCGCGTTACAAAGATGTTTTGAGAAAATCGGTTGTTCTTAGTAGTTTTGCATTCGGGAATATCAACCCGTTTGGAAAGAAAGTATGTCACTTGATGAGACCAGAAAGATTTTCTGACAAATGAGTTGTTGCAACCAACTTTTCATTCAAGAATATGACGTGCTTTAAAAACAAGTGTATCATTTAATCATGCCAGTCTAATGTTTTAACAAAATAAATCATTCTGATTAGGATTTCATTCAAGTATATTTTTCAGTTCCAAAGGAAGTGTGCTACATCATCGCAACAGAACGATTTTTTAATAAAATGAATCGTTGTAAGAATTGTTGCATTCAAGAATGTCACTTATGTCGAAACGAAGTGTGTCAGTTACTCATGTTAGAAAGATCTTTTAACAAAATGAATCATTGTAAACAGGGTAGTATTCAAGAATACGAGTTACTGTGAAATATAGTATGGGACTTGTTAAAGTGAGAACTATTATTTTGTTGAAATGAATTGTTGTAAAAAGGGTTAGCTTCAAAAATATCACTCGTATCGAAACAAAGTGTATTGCTTGATTGCTCCAGAATGATCGTTTGATAAAATGAATTGCTGTAAAAAGTGTTAGATTCAAGAATATCACTCATGTAGAAATAAAGGGGGTCGCTGGGTGATGTCAGGAAGATCCTAGCCCAAATTGAATCGTTATAACCAAAGTTCCATTCAGGAATCTCACTCGCTTCGAAAGGATATATGCGCTAGGTGAAGCTAGCAAGATCTTTTGACAATATGAACTGTTTCAATTAGGGTCACATTCAAGAATATCAGCCGCTTCGCAAAGATGCATTTGAATAGATGACGGAAAGGGAGTTTTTGAGGAAATGAATCGCTGTTACTAAGGCTCAGTTCGAGAATAGCGCCGAGCTGGAAGTAAAATGCTAGAGTTAGTGATGCGAGATAGATATTTTGAAAAAATGAACTGTTCCTACCAGGCTTCCATTCAGGAATATCACTCGCTTCAAAAGAAAGAGTGTCAGTTGTTTCTGCGATAAGGAGTTCTTCAGGAAAATCAATCGCTCCAACTATGGTTTTATTTGGGATTAGGGCTCCGCGTAGAGCAAAATGTGTGAGTCGGTGATGTCAAAAAGATGTTTTAAGAAAATGATTCGTTGTAAAGACGGTCTGTTCAAGAATATCACTTACTTCGAGTGTAAGCGTGTAGCCTAGTTAAGCTAGCAAGGTCTTTTAACAGAATGAAACGTTGTACACAGAGTCCTGTTCAAGAGGATCACTCACTATGGAACGAAGTGTTTGAGTTGGTCAGGAGAGAAAGATCTTTTGATACAATGTATCGTTGTAAATAGGGTAGCATTCGTGGTTGTGATTTATTTCGAAAACAAAGTATGTCACTTGTTCACTCCAAAATGATCATTTCAGAAAATGAATCGTTTTAAAAACGGTTATGTTCGACAGCATCGCTCATATCTGAACGAAGTGCATTATTCGGTAAAGCAAGAAAGGTCTTTGGAGAAAATAAATGGTTCTAATCAGAGTTTCATTCAAGAATAGTGCTCTCTTCGAAAGTAACTGTCTTTCTTGCTCAGTGGAGATCGATGTTTTGACAAAATGAATCGTTTTGAAAAAGGTTACATTCAACTATATAGCTCAGGCCACAAGAAAGGATTTCATTCAGTGACGCCAGAAAGATCTCACAAAACGAATCATTGTAAAAAAGTTTGTTTTCAAAAATGTCATTCACTTTGAAATGAAGTATGTCAATTAATTAGGGGAGAAAAATATTTTGAGAAAATGAATTGTGACGATTATGTTCCATTGATCAATATTAGGCGCCTCAAAAAAAAATATGCCGTTTGATCATGTGGAAAAACGCCCTTGACAGAATGAATCGTTCTTGTCAGGTTTTTATCCAAGAATATGACTCATTTTGAAACGAAATATCTCACTTGTTCCCGGTAGAAAGATCTTTGAACAATATGCATGGTTGTAAGCAGGTTGCTATTCAAGTGTATCAATCACTTGAAAATAAACTGTTACTTGTTTGGATCAGAAATATCATCTCAAAATGAATTGTTCTAATCAGGTTCCCCTCAAGAATATCACTCGCTTCGTAATGAAACAACGTTTTTCGTTATCTTAGAAAAGTCTTTGGACAATAGGAATCTTGGTAAAGATGATTCTATTCAATAAAGTCACTTACATACTAACGATGTCTGTTAAGTGGTCATGCCAGAACGAATTCTTGAGGAAAATGAGTCGTCATAAGGAGATGGCATTCAAAAGTAATATCGGTCGGATACGAATTGTGCCGTTCGATCGTATTAGCGGAAATGTACTGATAAATGAATTGAGCTCATAAATATTATTCTATTCGAATACGTTGCTTGGTTGAAATAATTCGTTTCGATGAAGAACATGTGTGCCGAAAAGACACTAGCCAAATAATCACTACAATTTTTCTGTTCAAGTATTAGTTACACAAACGGCACTGTGATATGGTTCAGCATCTAATCAACAGAAGCGTACGAGATGAACGAAATGAAGTGATTTGTTCAGGTAGTTAGTGATATCATGTAAAAGGTAATTATTAGGTGTTTGGACGAATAATCTGAAGATATGAAGATATATTCAAGTAAAGACCAATTCAACTAAGGAGATAACTGTAAAGAAAGTATTGCAACTGGTGTTTCAAATAACGATGACGTAAAGCATGGCGAGGCAGGAAGAAGATTCTGTTCTAGTATTTGAAAGAGTTTGAAACTATCGCTCGATATTAGTTCATGGATGAAGGTGCATATTACGCATGACAGTATTTTGGACTTGGTGTGTTTTTTTTTGCATTTGGACCTAAATAAATAAGATGAGTTACACTCAAATTACATATTTCTTATACTAGACAGTGTGTCGCAGAGTATTGACAGATAAATTTTTATACGTTCAGAAGAAATTAAAGTTATCCTGGTCTAACTTTTCTATACGCATTTAATCGCATTTTAATTCGTCTATTCCTTTAGATCCCTATACTCTCAAAGATATCTTTAGTCCTTTTAATCCCTCTACTCCTTTAGACTCCTTTAGTACCTTTAGGTATCTAAGGGATTAATAAGACTAAAAGGGCCTCAGGAATTAATGGTGATTATAGATGCAAAAGAAAGTTAGATTAATGTCCATTTCAGAGATAAACGGCCATGGGAATTTTTCGAATAACTTTTCATAGAAACGAGAGAGAGACCCGCGGTTTTCATCGTTGGAAATAGCAGATGAAAATGCATTGAACCATTTATAGAAAGACTTCTAACGACTTTTCTAAAGGTTCCATGGAATGCTTCAAAGAAAGCAGCATGCCTCTCATGCTCGCAATATTAATGTATTGATTTTGAGGAGTGTGATAGAACAGCCAAAAGAAGAGCTATAAAACACTATGGAAAGGCTCTATTCCTAACTACTACTAATAAGATATTTCAGCCATTGAAACGCTATTCTTTATCCAGTTTTTCAACAAAATAGTCGAAAAATGGAGGTTTTTTTTGTGGTATGTCGATAGAAAAATTACATTTTCAACGCACAAGAGAAGTGCAATTCTTTGAAAACGTTTGGCTGAAACTCCTCAGAAAAATCGTTAGAAAGATCTTTCTATATATGGTTCGATGCATTTTCATCTGCTCTTTCTAATGATGAAAATCTCAGGTTTCTATCTCTTTCCTATCAAAAGTTATTCGAAAAAGCTTGTTAGCGCAGCTCCTTCGGAGCTAAAATGTGAAACTCACGTATACTCTTGTATCTTTCTGAAGAAATGCATCATGTACAAAATAGAACTCTTCGCCTAAGCTGCAATTATATTCAACAACAGTTGGTGACAACATCCGTTCTTTAATATTCATTTCTAGATTAAGAATAGAATTGTTTCGCTTTTCGTTTGAGCACGTCTACTTTTATTTATTATAGTTGCTATATACTCCCACTAGGTCTTTTTTTTTTAATTTAAGATATTTTATTTCCTTTTTTAAATAACATTTAATTATCTCAAGAATAAGATGGTTGCAATGATATACTAAATATGCCATCGATTACGCTTAATACCCTCTGATGCATCTGAATGAAATCATAAATGATGATATGGTCTTCTTTCGAATTGATTAAATGATTATTATTAAAATGAGAGTTATTATAGATTAATATATAATTAGTATTCACTCTTAATATTTGACGTACAAGTATAGCTTTAGAAAAAGCCGACAACTACACTATATAAAACATTAGCAATTTTTCTATAAATTATTAAACAATGATGAAATCATTTAAACAGTGTTCATCAGTCGAACTTATATATTCTTATGTCATGCAATGTTTTTTATAAATAAGTAAATTTGAAGTTTGTTATAGGCAGTTGCTAGAGTCTATAATGGGGGTATGTCTGTAATGTTCTCTTTCCCGTTGCTATGTGTCTGTAATGGGGTGGGGGGGACGGGAAGCCGCGAAACCTCGACTTAAAACTTACACTCACTATTTTCTTCGAAAATATACGTGAGTTCTACAAAACACCCATGGCCATTTATCTCTGAAATGGACATTAGATTAAAAAAGAAGACTTTATTTTAAAGGCTATTCTTATGCTATAAAACTAAATTATTTACAACACCACCGTCCGTTTTCGAAAGACTCGCTTCATTTCGAGAAATAACAGCCTTTTTGTGTGAGTATAGGTGTGTGTGAAAGTGAAGAATCGATCTGTACCCGCACTCACAACCTTATGTAAGTTTTACATTTCAGTTGCAAAGACGCTAGAGTAAGAACTGTTCTCAGTGATTTTGGAAATATTAAAGCTTTTTTACCTAATCAATGTCAAGAACTGACTATAGAAATCTTATTGAAGTCTATTATATTATTATGGAAAAGACTTATTAGTGAAAACAGTCTCAAAAAAGACTCTTCAACCCAAAACTATTTTCCTCAGTGAAAATATTTACCTCTGTTCACATTCAATGAAAAAAAGAGACATTTATGAAAAAGAATAGTTGAATCATAATTTATGGTGACTGAAGTTCATCGAAATCTTAGCAAGTTGACAATAGAAGCTCATAATTCATTATTACTGGCTCTTACGTTAGATGATAGATAGTGTACTCTCAAGAAATTTCGATCATCCTATTACAAATTTGCTATCCGATTCCTTGACCTACGAAATTTTCAGATATTGAAGGATTCGATATTTTTCGTCTGCTAAGCATAACTCGTTGATCGCTATAGAATCGGACATCATCCAATAGGACTAATTTACAGCAATCGAGTTTTTCAGACTTTGCTAGTAATTTATGTTATTCAAAACTGCCTAGAGGAAATGTTCTTGCCAGTACATGCAAAAAGCCTATAAGACAAAATTATTTACCTCCTGGTGCTCCATTAGGAACACGCTTTGATCGCAGGACCGCGTTCAATCCCAGATCCATATTTGAAGAACTGTGGAGGATTCGGCCGTTTTCTAAAATATACAATCATCGATAAAAAGAAGAAGCTGTGCCTCGGAGTAAGTTTTTCATAAAAAAAATGATGAGCCATTATTTGAAAAAACTGCTCCCAGATAACTGTTATAGGCGAAAAATCGATTTATGAAAGTCAACAAGCATTCAATAGAGAGAGAACACTTTTAATCATCTCTCTCGTGCTTATGCTCGAAGCGATGTGCTAAAAATTATCTCTATAATATGTTGCTTTGTTAAAAGAGTTTGTCACAATTTGAAGTTATCGCTATCTACTTGTGGATAATGACTGTATATATACGGGAATCGGACTCTTTTGCTGTTTTCTTGCTCGACTTTCTATGGCACTAGTGGTAGACAATTTCGAGAGATGTAAGGATGGTTTCTTGAATTTTTTTATAAAAAAATAGGGCATTATGACGAATTAGAATACACCTTCCAAGGATGTAGGTGCGAGTACGTGAGAGAGAAGAATCGACCCACCCTCACATTCATTCGTACCCTCAGCTTCCGTATTTTTGAGTTACTCTACATTGCTGACAACTATCGAGTTTGGGTTTTACGTGTTCGATGGAGCGCTACGAAGGCCATCTATCCAAATAAATTTCCTTAAATTCAATGAATTTTTCTATAGATGTTTTCAAAATAAGAAAAATTCATTATCGATTTTCATAATTTTCCATAAAAATCTATACTCAAATCACACCAAAATCTCACCGAAAGAATTTTAAATTCTTATGAGCAAACATTTCCAAGTGACTCGCATCGTTTGAGCTAATATTCTGATAGCAGCTAGGGTTGACCATGTATGTAAATTATCTAAGAGGATTCGTATCCTTGTTGCTCAGCGTTAGAGTTACTAGCAGAACAAGTAACGTAGTAGATGGTGCCACTTTCTCTGCCTTAGTACCTTTGTGTTTTTGTATGATAAGTAATATAAACATTTTTCAGCTGAACATTTGATTACCAATTTATCCGAATTTTCTCAAATCAAACTGACTGAGTTCGAGAGATACAACATTTTTAATTTCTTTTTTTTGGATAATCTCTCTGATTTGTTTCGGCAACGAACACTTGCAAGATTTCTTTACTCCCTCTCCTTTAATTTTATGTAAGAGAAAAAACTAAAAAATATTTATGCTGATTTTATTAAACAAACAACTAGAGAAGTCTATAAGAAAAAGAATTGAAATTTAATGAATATCAGAAGGGAGATATTAATTAAAGGCTACTAGTGATGATATTTCAGGAAAAAATAGCCAAAACAAAGCTTCTACGTCTCAGTCAATAATTCAGAAAATTAAATTTCATGCAATAAACGCTTTGATTTTTTAGAGTATAAAGAAAACCATTTAACGTTTTTTTTTCTGAATGTATAACATCTTATGTGCTTGTAACAGAACAGCGAATGAAAGAATTGGTTCCTATTGTTAAAATACTGTTTCATTGACTTGAGAAATTTTGGATGAGTTGTCATAAACAAGATAAATTGGTAATCAAATGTTCAACTGAAAAAATGTATGTATTACTTACGATACCAAAACGCAAAAATACTAAGACAGAAGGTGATGTCATCTACTACGTTATTTGTTCTGCTAGTAACTCTGATGCTGAGCAATAAGGATACGAATCCTCTTAGATAATTTATATACATGATCAGCTCTAGCTACCAACGCGATAATAGCTCGAAACAGTGCGAATCATTTGGTAATGTTACTTTGTTAGTGAAATTTTCACAATTCACAGTTGTTTACTTTCGAGAACATGATAGACGAATCTCAAAATTTCATGAAGAATACATAACTTTGGAACACGCTTTGGTGTGATTTGAGTCAAGAGAGTTATAAAACTTTATCTAACAAGAGAGCGAAATTCTTTTTAATAGGTTGAAAACCTAGATGGATAGATGACCTTTGCGGCGCTCTGTTGAATGGCTAAAATCCGAAATCGATAGCTATCAATAGAGAAGAGTCATTTAGAAGACGGTGGAATTCAACAGTAATTTATTTTGTTTGTGGCCTTGTTAAAGTCTCATCAAATTTCTAAATCTTTTCCGAATTATACCTCAATCAGTGATATTCTGGTGACAAAACACCCAAGATTAGAACTTCTATAAGCTTTTTAATTTTTAAACGATTTATTCATGAACAAGAAAAACTATAATCTGAATGAAAGACATGGAAATTGTTGTACCAAACGACATGTTCTTTGTTGACGTGTTCATTGATCCAATCCCATATGAAACTGAGATGTAAAATTAAGTATTTGCTGACTTTGAGACCCTATGACTTATTGCTTCAATAGTGCTTCAGAACTACTCAAATACTCGTTATCACATACAATGATTTTGGATAGTGAGAAACATTCTTCATGTATGAATGTTGGAATACATGAGATTCGATTCAAGTTTATAATAAATAGTATAAAGTGTAGATATTTGTAAAGGAAGGATTTATTTTAATGGAAATTTTCGATCCTTCTTTTATACGATTATTTTCAGTCATGTAACATAAACTTTAAAACTAGTATTATAACATTGAATACAGAAAAAGACCACAAAACATGAGTTATACCAGTAGGTATATAGATATTTTGAAATAAATGCTATTATAATTTGCAATGATCTCTCATGTTACTAATATCTGATGTTATTAATCAAAATCTTATTATCACATGATATTATTAAGATATGATCTTATTAATACACGATATTATTAAAATATGATCTTATTATTATGTGATATTGCTGATATATAATCTAATTCTCACATGATATTATTAATACATGATCTAATTTCTGGCATGATATAATTATGACATAATGTTATGATCAATAAAATGTTATTACATCAAAATTATTTACAATAAAACACATGAATTTATTATAGTAATATCGTTCATGTTGTACAAGTTCATGATGTTATAGTTAATGATTTTTAAAACTCACAAAGTTCTAAAAGATCTGTTTTTCTCTCTTTTCCATTTTTCACTGTTACAATACTAGTTTCAAAGTTTATATTACATGGTCGAAAATGATCGTATGAAAAAAAGTCGAAAATTTCCACAAAAAGAAATCGTTCCTTTCCAAATATCTACACTTCATACTATTTATTATAAACTTGAATTATTCTTTATGGTAAAGAAAAAGCAACAATACAGTGACTTTCTTGGTGAGTTTCGATAGAAACATGTTTCAAACTGTTTAAACGATGATGAATATCATAACATGAATGAAAAATAACAGCTTCTTCGGTGACTAGCTATTACTGAATAGTAAGATAAAAAATGAATTTGAAACAATCAATATTATCTTGAAATAAGTTTGGTAATTCCAAATGACTTTAGCATGATGGTCGTGTAAAAGAATACTTATGTGTTTTTCTAATCATAATTCTTCCACTATACGCTTCTCGTACTAGAGATAGAAACTTTTAATGATTTTTATTAACTTATAGCTAGTTTTAAACTTTTATAGTAACGACTAAACCTACAATAGAATCTACGATTTAGTTGAGAGAGAAAATGAACAAACCTCCGTTATTATTCATCACAGGATTGCTACTAGCATTGCTTGGTGTTGTATAGATTAATAAGATAATAATAGGAACGAAAATACCACGTAAATATGCGTTTATAAACATCTCGGTTTCTGAAATGATATACAAAGCACACAATTTATTGAAATAAAAGTATAGAATAGATAAATCATTTATTTTAATTGCTAAAAAGGAAATGCAGTATTAACGTTAAGCCATTGAAGTAAGCTTCTAGATTGTGTCCTATTTTGAATTTATTTCTTATAATTGTTTACTGAAGATTTATCTTGCACATTGAATCTTGAATGCGTAGTTTTTCATTCAAAGCTACTAGAAACAACGTTCAACTTTCTTCTTCATGATCCTAATTAAACATTATTGGTCCATCAGCCGATATTCGAAATTTGAATACTAGCAACGATTGACAACAGCAGGGAAACACCATACTTCATCGAAAAAATCTTCCCACCAAAATAAAACATTCAAAATCACATACCTTTCTGATGAAACGAAGAAAATCGATTTTTATATTATTAGATAAAATACCAAGTTGGAATGTTGACGATGTTGTGCTTAGACTGCAGATAGATCCTGCTTATATACTACTTCAATATAATATATTCCTTCGTTCATCAGAGCGTGACACGAAAAAAATAAATATATTTTACATATATTTGTTTTTTCTCTAAACAATCCTTTCTCTCTCTCCTCATCTCTATTCTCCCCAATATGCAACTAAAAAACTTATTCAAACCGAAAAATATTCAATGTAATGCGGACTAATAACAAATCGCTTAATTCTCTCAAGGACACCTCTTTCTCTCACTGGGAACTATTATTATCATTTTCTTTCTTTTCTGTTCTTTGCTCAGGCATACAAAATATCACCAACGCAAAACAACTGCACTCATCTAAAGCAATAAATATAGCTTATCTTTTTGTGATGAGACGTTTTTTTTTTCTATCTCCAACAAATTACTCATCGTTTTAATCGTTTTTCTTTTTTCTTTCTATAGAAACAAATATGATCGACGTAAACTAATAAAATAATTATTACCTCAGTTATGCGGTGCACCATTTTACTTTAAGTGAGATATTTTAGAAGAAAAAGAACAATTTTCAAAGCATCAGAGGTAAGCTTTTGGTGATGTGGTTGTCCTTGAGAGCTTTTTCTCTCGCTTGCATAAATGACTCATTATTTTAATCGTCCTTTGTTCTCTTTTTTTTTTAAATCGAAAAGAAAATTGATCAGCGGAAACCAATAAAATAAATATTTTCACTGGTATAGTGTGCATCATCTTACTGTGAGTGAGATGTTTTTCTTGTCTTCTTTTGATTCTACATTATTTTAGTGTTTTTGTTGTTTCTACTTTTCGAACAGATGAACCTAATCTATCGATGCGCAGGAGAAATATTGACATTGGTGGAAGTAAGCTGTGTGTCATCGTTTAATAGCTAAGACATGTTCTGTTTAAAAGGTTAATCGTACTTTTTTCTTTTTCTTGTTGCTTTGTTTCCAATAGATGAACAACATCTTTCCTATTAAAGGAAGAATATTTGTATTAGTGGAAGTAAGCGGTAAATCGTTTTTTCGAGAATGCCGTCGTCTTTGGGTTTTATTATGGGAAACTTTTCAACTTAAATTTTCCCTTCACTGATGTCTCGAGATTCAAAATTGAGGCATCAGCAGAAAATCTTGATGATAATAGAAGTAAAGTACGGCTCATAAGTAGAAACAATGTCTTTTACTTTTTCTGCTGTGCAGTACTGTTTTTTTCGATGTCGGTTTCTTTTTCCATTCTCGGCATAGATATGTTATGTTTTTTTGTTGAAAAAATATTCTGCATGTCAATTGTACAGTGCAGATTTCAGTAAGATTGTCAACATTGTTATGCGTTTTAATCACACATAAACTATTTTATATTTTTTTTATCTTCTATAATTTATTATTATAGTACGAGTTTTTTTCATCGGTGAGATATGGCTTCGTGCTAATGAAGTATACTCTACATCTTCCTGTGTAAATTGCAAGATGCTTTCTTGTATCTATATGAAAACTTGGATCAAGTTTATCTCCTGTTTTGTATGGAGATGTTTTAGATTATTTCATCGATAAATTATTTGTGGAAAAATCTCTCGAATCCGAGTGATGTCTTCTTGTTTGGTGGGTCAATTTTCTTTGTGTGATATTTAATTTTTCATAGATTATTCCTGATATGCACGCTCGGATGTACAACAAGCACCCATCGGAAAACTTATTGATAACAGAAAATAGGCAACTTCAGATAATGCTTCCTTGGAATCTAGTTTTTTTCTGAAGTGATTTTCATCTCTTAGGTCAGTTTCCTTAAGCTGTCCGGACGATAGAAAAATTGTGGAGAGAGCGATAAAAGGTTGTTTTTGCAGCTTAGGCACAATGCCCTTTTCTTCCCGCTTGGTAAATGTAATACTCATATATACATAACAAACTTTTGAGAAAAGACTTTTACAAAATTGCATCGAGTTTCTGCGGAAAAATAGGGAAGTTTTTCCAAGAGTTTGTGGAGAGTCGGGATACTCCCTGCAGTTCCTATCCTATTTTCGTCCAGATATATAGTAATAGTGGATGAACAACTATATGAATGAAGGACTCTCAAATGGGATTGATTATGATATCGGAAATGGTAGGTTTTTTCACTTATAATTGTTAACGCCTCAGTAAGTTTTTCGTTTGGGTATTAAATAGGGATGCATCAACAGAACTATGGTGATGAGATTGCGAAATACGAATTCGTATTAAATTTAATATAAGTTAATATTTTTCTTTTGTTGGTTATATTCTCTCTATCGTTTTTTATCTCTTATCATTTAGATATATAATAGTATTGTACATGCAAATTTTTCAGCATAGTTTAGCAAGATCTTGTCATCATCATGTCAGAAATATGTTAGTTTGTTTGCTGTCGGTTTTGTTCTTTTACAGGACCTTTTTGTCGTCCTAGTGTGTAGATCGAATAGTACTATTTTAATAGCATCATTTATGATGATTGCTCTGAAATATTGAATGATATTATCGTACGAAACATGTCCTTTTTTATCTGTGGAGAGCGAGATAGCTTCCGTGTTTCGTCAATGATTTCGTTTTCTTGTTTGTAGAAGAGTGAGATGTTAGCAGTTATATTCATGACAACATCGATGGAATTTGTTTGATTTGTGGACTATATGAAGTCTTTTTCTCTACTCTGGAGCTGTGTCCTGGTTGTTAGAATTGTTGTGTGCTCGCTTGTCAGTATTTTTGTTTTTTTTAAGTTCATAATAAATTATTCTTTTAAGTTGTCCTCCACGATGGCTGTTGGAAACAAGATATGAAGAGAAGAGCGTAGTGATGCTCTGTGAGTGAATGTTGTCTTTATGTTTCTGAGTCCAATTTTGTGCGTCTATCGCTTTTTTTATTTTTTTTAATTCTGAGTCCATTATAAAAGTGTGGAAAGGAACTTTAGGTGGTTGAGGAGATTATCTAGTTCTGTTTTTCGGGTGCACTCACAATGTCAAGCGATAGTTTCAAACATGAATTTTAATATTCTTCAAGTCGTATGTTTTTTTTTGTTCTAGTGTGTCCTTATCAGGCAAGGACAGCACTATGCATTGTATATAAGAGTTTGATACGTTTTTTTTAATACTGAAATAATTTTATTTTTTAATGCTCCGTTTTCGCAGGAATCTTGTTTCGAATGAGAGATGTTTATCCATAATGAATGTGCATTGAGATCTATTCTCCTGAGTGGATTTTTTGATCCGAAACTTCATTTAATGTTGTTATTTACAATTATTTGTTTATGTTCGAATAGTTTCATTCCATACCTATAAAATAGTCGACACATACATATTACTCGATCAATATTCAGTGTTTTTTTGCCTAATAAGATTCGCAGATGTTGTTTCAAGTTCATGAGGATAGGCGAAAAGTGTGGTACTTCTTTTTCTGTTCTGCATCTCTTTTTGTGATTTGTTCAGCCACCGCTGCATTTGTATAATGGGAGTTCGTATTAACCTAGGTTGGTATTATTAGTTTCCCATTCTTCTAATGAGCAGTTATTATATTTGCTTTTAGTATTTAGTATACCATGTTTTGAGTAATATTAAAGTTAGTATATTGGACATTTTCTCATGATGGCTTAACAGGCATCGAATGGTGTGTACTCATGTGATCTTTTTCTTGTGGAAACCGACGATTACCGACGGTTTGGTGAAAAATTGTTGGTTGAAACAATTTACTTTATTTTAAGGCCTTTTCTGCAGATATTTTTAATAAAATCATTTTAGCTGTTTTTGAAAAGTTGATATTTATTCAGAAAAACCAATTTTATTATTATACAGTATATTATGTTATCAGATATCCCAAGAAGAGTATGACAGCAATAAATTAAAGAACTGTCACAGTAACAAATGAGATCAATGTAAAACGATACTCTTTACAACATGTTCTCTTAAAACTAGATGAAAAAAATATCGAGAGAAACAAAGATGTCTCTGCAAAAACCAAGCGAAGCACAATTATAATAAGCTCAGTATATGAATCCAACAACAATCAGAAAACATTCAATAGCAACTCAATCATATGCAACGGCAAAAATGGATACATGCATATTTATTTCAAATGCGAATAAGCATTGTGTAAGTTGAATTGAACGTTCAATGACTTCTTGTTTCAATGAGTTTAAAAACAATCTCACTCAGTCACTTATTATCTGGAATATTACCATCCAACGTAAATTGAAAGCCAATCGTCGTGCTTCGAAATTTTATTTGGAATTTCTTTTTGTAAACCCACTCAAGGAAGTTGCACTAATCTATAACTTAAATCTAAAAGCGGTGCAATCCATTGGTTATGCTGCATGCCTTGGATTGTGCAGAACAACAACATCTTTCCAAAATGACGTCAAACCATTTCAGTACACGATGAAAAAACAATTTGCATTCCTCTCAATTCTTTTTTTTTAATATTTCTTTCTAGAACTGTTAAATAACCATGAGAAAAAAATATTCATAAGCATACCTTGAATATCATGAAAATAAGGTCAAAATTTACCTGTCTTTTGTGTTTTGAAAATTTTACCTTTGCTTTTATTCATTTCTATCTATTCATTCATACACATAAATGACAATCATTGGTAAACAAACTAATATCCATCAGCATACTTTGAATATCATGAAAATGCTGTCAAAACATACCTGTCTTCTGTTGTACAGAAATTTATATTTGTGTTTATTCATTTCTCTTAAATCATTTATACATTGAAATGACAGCTATTTATAAACAAACAAATATCCATAAGCATACCTTGAATATCATGAAAATACTGTCAAAATTTACCTGTCTTTTGTGTTTTGAAAATTTTACCTTTGCTTTTATTCATTTCTATCTATTCATTCATACACATAAATAACAATCATTGGTAAACAAACCAATATCCATCAACATACCTTGAATATCATGAAAATGCTGTCAAAACATACATGTCTTTTGTTCTTTAGAAATAAGCTCTTTGTTTTTATTTATCTCTATCCTTTCATTCGTACATACAATTGACAACGATTGAAAGACAACACAAATATCCATAAACATATTTTGAGTATCATCAAAATACTGACAAAACATACCTGTTTTTTGTTGATTAGAAATTTTACCTTTCTTTATATTCGTGTCCACAAAACTCGAAAAAATGAGCTTCAGAAAAGGAATTCGATTATCTATACCGCGCTTCAAGCAATACAACTGTTTTTCTGATAATAGAGGATCCATCTAAATTTTCATTCACAAACATAAAGCTCACGAATGATGTTGAAAGTAATTGCCGTCGAGTTTCATTCTTGGTTGAAGATTGGTCCAGCATAGGAAAAAAATAGGCAACATGTTTTTTCAATACTTGAGGTTTGGGATGGTTTTCACAGTTTTCGATTGAAAATGATGGAAATCTTCAATTCTTGCTTTAGAAGCATTTGTTTAAATGTTTACATAGAAAAAGGACGGTAAAAATGTAAAGTTACATAAGTACGAAGACTATGATTTTGTTCACGTTTTGCAATTCATCATTTATCAACGTTCCCATTGCGCTGGAGGCAATTGGTGTTGTAGAAATGTGTGGTTGACTTTTTTTTTTCTCGAAAAGTTTCAAAAGCAGGATTTCTGTGTGAACCGTGAGATATTTGGATAGTTCATCGTAGACGATTGTGAAAACCGCTAAACGAAGTACATGAGGAAAAATGTTATATATTTGTTTTATAAGTCAAAAATAGAATTGAATTCGGTATTGAAGTTAATAGGAATTGTTTTTAATATTGTACGTAAAACTCATCCCTGCGATTAAAACATTGGAATATGCCTCTAACATTAGACGAAATACCGATTCGATTGGCTAGTATACAGTAGAGTTGAACGAGTTTTAGTTTAACGATCTCATGTTATCTTATTTTCAACCGGTCAACTTTAAATACTCGATTATTCACTTTTAAGAAAAATTTCTGTTTTCTTGTTTTGCATGTCGAGAGAAAACTAATCGAGAATTCGTAAATCTTCCTAATTGAATCAGGTTAACCAGTTATTCTCGAGGATCTGCTTGTGACTCCTGTTTGACTTATTCATAGAGTATTTGGCGTCACTTAGAAAGGTTTGATTAAGGACAGTTCTTGAACAATCTCTACGGTGCCCATTTTAACTGTGAGTCTGTGACGTATTCAAATGCTTTTTAACACCTCCGGGTCAGAGTATTTATCAGCCGAATAATGTTTATTTTTCACGAAGTTGGAGCTTCATATAATTATACCTAAAATACTTGAACAAATGATTGAATGATTGATATTGAAATACCTTTATTTGAAATAATTTATGTCAAATATGACCTAATCGAAGTGAATAAAAAAATTTCACTTTATTCTCAAATATTTTCTTTCCGCTTTAAAATTATTGCTGACAGGATTTTCAGGAGAAAGATACAGGGTGTCTCATAAGTTGTGGCAGATTTTTTTAAATCTAATTTTTGATGATAATGAATACAAATCAAACTCAAACTTACACGTATCATACAACTTAACATGTACTTTTATTTCATATATTTTATTTGAATTTAATCATTGGATATAAGGTGCACGCAAAGCAAAAATAAAGTAAAAAAATTTTTTTT
>CAJNOP010000246.1:159296-203940 GCA_905250075.1 Rotaria sp. Silwood1
CACGGCCGAGTTTTTAAAGAACAATTGAAATGCTTTTTTTAATGAAATCACCATTTGTTGGCTTTCTTTCTTCATGCAACTTACTTCTTTATTTTTAAATTCAAATAAATTGCTTACAGCTTCACAATATAGTTAGAAATATTTATTTCTAGTCACTCATAGCGTCATTAAAGTAACACTAACTATCTCCACTGTAGGTTGTCAGCTTTCGTTCAGATCACTTTGTCTCTTTCACTTTGTTTGCTAATGAAAGTGGATATAGTGTTTCATATGTGACACTGGTTGATATGAAACTATACTTATCTTTGTAATAGTCAAGTTTTCAGAAATGAGAATCGCTCGAATTGTAATCCTATACATTGACAGTGTCGAACAATTGCGTTATGCTTTCAGTGTCTGTCAATGACCAGTGATCATTTGAGTGACACTATCTAGAATGTAAATTCAAAGTGGGCTACTTTTCATAATAGAAGGAATAGTAAAGAAAATCCACTGCAGGACTTTTATATGCAATACAGAGAAATATAATGTTCGTATGATATAATGAAAAAACAAATAACAACCGATCATGTATTGTGAGACGTCCAGAAGATAATCAATTGATGCAGTGAATAAGTACTATGAAGCAGGATATCGTTGACATGGGTTTAGTTGTAATAAATTCAATAATAATAAGAATGTGTAATCTTTAGAGACAATGCATTCAAGAATTACCATTTTCTTCTTTCTGCCCAAGTAATGATGCTTGTGGATACTTGCGTACAAGTTCGCACTTGAAAGTTCGACCGTTGCGATGTCCTACTATCACTTTGATATCCATCGCCAGTGTATTGATGAATGTTGTTTCCCATATCTGATAAATGTCTTGTTTGTAAGAGGCGAGGCTTTCTCATGTGTATAATGTTGGATGAGACGATCAACCCATGTTTTTTTCTTTGATCGTAGTTGATTTGTTTTGTTGAAAGTTGGCAGTGGAATTTCCCTGGTCATGGACGGCAGCAACTAAAGCAGCACTTTTGCTTATTTGTGACTGCTGATGAGTCGGAATGGCCAGTGATTGAGCTCGCATCCGAAACATATCACTCTCGTCTTCAATCAGTGGCAAGAGATCCGACATCGACACGTTGTATTTTGAAAAGAATTAATTGAATTGAGCATCGATAAAAATCGACAGATAACTAAGCAACGATGTGAGTAGAGGCAGAAGCACATTAGAATAAACGATATACCCATTGTAAAGTAACATGAGTTTGATGTTACGACGCTCAGTGTCGAACGCTTTCAATGTCGATGAATAGAGGACAGCTCGACCCAGAGTTCTTGAACGATGTTCCTGAATGTATGCCGAGTATGATCGGATTTGAAAGGCACAGCATAGGGCTCTGTCGCTTCTTTGTGATAAACTGATGTTGATAAGATGCCACTGTTGTTCCCGATGTGAATATCCAGAAAGTTGACACACTTTCCGATTTCATATTTGTTTTGAGTAGCGATTGAATCGCTCTATTCATGAGATTATTCTCTATAGCATAATCATCAAAATTTAAACGAAGCCGACAAAGTCATTTGAATTGATCAAATGTCGGAAATATCTAGGCTTTTTGTTTTCAATAACGAGGAGAACTGGTTCTCGCTTTTCATGAGAATTCGTTCTAGTGAAATTGCGCTCCGTTGTTCGAGTTGACTGTGCATTCTGGATATATAATCAAATTGGATGACTGCTGACAGTTTGAATTCTTTGATCTGCAATAATCAGTGAAAGAATGAAAAGATCAATCTTCTATTCAAGCATCTCTTTTATTGTTGATGCACATCAATTAGTTGCGAACAGACTAGGCCACTGTACTACATAAATAAATACCCTTGTCATCGTTCTGAACAAGCACTAAACGACATTCTCTACTCTAGCATGGCATCATCTGCCTATGCGCTCTCAACATTGCAGCCTCCTGTAGGCTCTAGTACCATTGAATTTCTCAACACAATTAAGACGGCTAAAGTCATTGCTCTTAAAGCTGAAATACTGACCGCTGTTTCACATCTATCTCTTATTAATTCCAAACATGCCCACTTTGAATTTAGGAAATGGATTTGGGTGGGTGTGGCTGTGACTGTGTGGGTGACTGTGGCTGTGGCTGTGGGTGTGGCTGTGGGATGTGGCTGTGGCTGTGGGATGTGGGCGTGGCTGTGGGTGTGGGATGTGGGTGTGGGTGCCGACGTGGATGTGAGTGTGGGTGCGCGTGTGCAGAAGATCGACACCGACAACGACACTCATACTCTTACCCACATCCACCTACATCTACGTCTACAACCACACCCACATCCACACCCACCCACAGGCACACCCACACCCACACCCACACCCACACCCCACCCACACCCACACCCACACCCACCCACATCCACCCACACCCGCAGCCCACACCCACACCCACACCCACACCAACACCAACACTTACACCCACACCCACACCCAACACCCACACTTACACCTGCACCCAACACCGACACTTACATCCGCACCCAACACCCACACTTACACCCACACCCAACACCCACACTCGCACCCACACCCACACCTACACCCACACCCACATCCACACCAACACCCACACCCATACCCACACACACCTTATTACTCATCGTCGACATCGTTGTAGCTTGCCTGCCTTTGGTAGTTTTTTTAAAAACGCAGCTGCTGGAGAAAGAACGATTCCTACCTAGCAGATGTTATGGTGATGGTAAAAACAGCCAAATATTTCAACCTTGATTTGAATGTTATGGAAGCGCGTCGAGTAAAAGAGAGAAAGAGAAAAAGGGACAAACTGAGAGAAATCCACTCGATAATGTTGCGTTCCTGCATTTGAATGAAATAAATTGTTCGGTCTGTTTTATTTCGCTGACAACTCAGTCTTGAAAAACATTTTCTTTTCATGAGTGTTGCACACGAATTGATCCTTTTCTTGAGATCTTTTCTAAAGATTATATTTCGATGGAGTAGAACAAAGTTGTGACAGAATAAAATTGCAGTAAAAATATCAATTTGTAATTGATTCACAAAGACACCCAACCATCTCATAATTCATTTATAAAATACTCGTTTTCTCTTGATATTTCCCTCCTATTCATGTTTTTTATCATTATTATATTGATTTCTACTTAGGTACCCGATTCCATCTGAATGAAATAAATTGATTAAACGTAAGATCGTCATATCTTTGGATACACTCTAGCAATCTTACGTCGACATCAAAAATGTGTCTTTGCTGTTTCTTGGCACAACAATCTCCAGACAATTTTGTTGGTGTATGGTCTTTGGGAACAACAGTGCGGTTGCGTATATGGGAAGACGGAAATATTAGCTACACTAAGCAGGTAACATAAAACCTCAATCCAGTTCTTCAGTCAATAGTAAGCGACCATTGCAATACTACACAAAATAATTTCTTGCTGCCTAACCAATTGAAGCATATAAGCAATTAAGTTCTTATTTCGAAATTTAAAATACTTATGAATTTGTTTGATAATTCATCTGTTTCTCTGATTAATTAAAGTAGACTGTAACGAAATCATTATGTCTTACACCATGATAGCCTGTGTAAACTTACAAAGTGGAGATATCATCTTAATTCGTTTTCATTTTTTATCCCTATTGTACATTCATGAATGGCTTGCTCGGAACTTCCGATTCAGATAACTTTTTCTAAATTCTAAGTTCTACATTAAATAGAAATAGGTAGTTACATTCGTAGTCGATCGTGGAAGATACTTTTTCTTGTTTGCAGCAATAATTTAAGATCATTTGTTCACTTGTTTCGTATTTTGCAATGAAGTTTCGACTAACCTTGAATATTTTAGAGGTCCAATGGCAGTGTTAAAAGGTGGGATGCATTCGCTCGTTATGACGACAAAGGATTTTGGACTTGCTGCTGTTTTTCTACTCTTAAAGGTGTTTATGACGAACGAACACCTGCGTTCATTGTTGATGGTGATGTATTAACGAAGCAATCAACTCATTATTAATAAAAATTATGACACTTTGTTTGATGAAAAGTCTCATGTAAATATATCGAACAATAAAATCCATGATTTACTGCTATCGTTAAATTGTCTATTATAGAATGGTTTTAGTAATCGAGGACAAAAAGCGCGATTCCATCTATTCCAAGACGTTTTCAGAGAATAATTGATGTTGAAATGTAGCAGAGGCAAAGCCATAAGGTCAGGTACAGATAAGTATGAAAAGGCTGCTCAAAAAAGATTCACAAAAAGAAAATTTTGAACTAATGCCAGTAAACAAAACCAAGTAACATAGCGTCTGCTTTCAAGCAGCACTTGCATACGAAGAAACATTAAACAGAAGCTTTTGGAATCTATTATTAACAGTATCTGCGACAAATAAATTCTAGTTTTTATCGAATTTGATTTCCCTTCACGCAAAAGGTTGATTCGGTTCGTTATCAATACCACCTGCATTAGTACCAATCATACTACTTTCAGTTTCATCTGCATAAAATATCCGTTTTACACTTTGAGGGTGTGGCTAGGGTGTGGGTGGGTGTGGCTGTGGCTGTGTGAGTGGCCGTGGCTGGGTGTGGGTGTGAAAAGCAAGATCCACACCCACAGCCACAGCCACAGCTCCACCCACACCCACTCACACCCATACCCACTCGCACCCACACCCAGACCCATACCCACAGCCACACCCACAGCCACAGCCACAGCTCCACCCACACCCACACCCACACCCTCATGTATAAAAAATAGAATTAGTTCAGAGGTTTTCAAGTGATTAGCTATTGGAGACTGCATTTCGAAATATCAAAAGAAGAAGTCCTTTACCTTCTTCTATTCTCTATGAATTCAATGTCTATATCTGTAGTAGAAAATAAGAGTTTTAGTAAACGTGAAGATTTGTTTTATGCAAATAGTGAAAAGAGGTCAAAACAGTTCGTCATTGTTCTTACAACACTATAAATGTTAGCGTAATTTATTTTAGATAGATCACTAAAGATTGATTAAACTATAGCAGCTCAAAGAATCATAATTCATTAGGTTTTATCTTGAAAATTCTGTCGATCACTAGTGCAATTATCAGAATAGACAACTCCTGTAGGTCGAATGCTTACAGCAATAAAATTTAGACAAGCATTTGCAAAAATATAAAAAGATACAAGGACCTTCAAATTGAAACATGAGTAGTTACTCAGATTAAACTACTCTAATACACAATTTATTGAAAATACCAAGTTCTTAGTTGCTTGCTAAACGAGAAAATAGGATCGTCTAAACCTGAGCCTATCTTTATAAATAATGTACAGATTTATGCCCTGTTGTCATCAGATTCCATTTTTGTATGAGGAGAGTGTGTAAATGTCGAAGTGACTTATACTGCTACGAGATAACATTAAAGCAATTTTTCCTTCCAAAAGAATTTCCTAGCTCTGGAAAAAGGAAAAGTTTTACAGTATAATAATAGTCGAAATCCATAACCGTTATTCCTAAGATAAGCTACTCACTGTTGCGAAAAATGTTTCTTCTACCTTGAAGGCTTTTTCAGCTATTTGCGAACGGAAAAAATACTTTAACTGATTTTTTTTTGTTTTTATTTTCTTTCTATTACAAGAAATTGAAGGAAACCGTAGAAATCTTCCTTAGGCTTAAGGTTAAAAGGGTGTGGGTGGGGTGTGGGTGTGGGGTGTGGATGGGTGTGTGGGGGTGTGGGGGTGGGGCTGGGGGTGTGGGTGGGTGTGGGGTGTGGGTGTGTGGGTGTGGGTGTGGGTGGGTGGACGGGTGTCGGGTATGAATGTAGGGTATGGGTGTGGGTATGTGGTTTCCTTCACTGTAGACTTTCATCCACACCCACACCCACCCACACCCTATCTAACACTTAGCGACCACTATTTCTTTCGTGTATTTTATTACATGAGTTCCTGTATTGGTCATTTCTCTATTCTTTTTCTGCTCAAATGAACTAAAAAAAAAACAAAAATATTTTTTTTTGTGATTCGTTGCTCAACTCAAAGAATTATCAATTATGAGTAGTACAGTTTTCATAGATTATTCATGGCTTCCATTTACATTCATTGTAATATAGTATGTCATTTAAACTTGTTAGTAAAAAACTGTTATAAAAATGAAAAAAATAACTCGATTTTATCAGAGATAATAATGAAATGTATCTTTGTTTCAGTATTGTTTACTTCTACTTTTCTTAGAGTATCCTTTCTTAATGCTACTATTACTAACACTATAAGTATGTTCTAAAGATTCTTCTCTCATTATTAAATATCTTTTATTTTTCATCATCATTGGCTAAATTCCTTTCATTATCGTATGTTTAACATTAAACAAAATATTCATTTCGATAAATAAATGATGTTTTTATAAGTTTCAAATGACATATCTTCTAATAAGAGATATACTAGCCATAACAGACATCAGAAAGAGTATATCTTCTTCGCTAATGTTTGTATGTTATTTTAACATGTGAGATATTTTCTAGCAAATAATATTTTTAGATGGTTATTTAATAATTCATTGTAAATTGTGTTCCTTTTGCATAGAACGTTTATCTCTATTCAACTTTATCTTTTAGCAAAATATAAAATTCTATATTCTTCTTTCAACAAGATTTTGTAATTTGAAATTTCGCAATGATTAATAACTTACTCTATAAATAATTCAACGTCTAGCTATACTCAAATAAAGTAAACTTTTATTCATATTTTATGTAAATAGTTTTTATCTTTGATCAGAATATCAGAATGTTTGTTTTTATGACATAAACATGCAAGCCCGTAGAAGATTAAAAAATAGTATTTTGTAAGTTTTTATTTTTGATGTTCATAATGATTTGTATAATACTCTATATAATGAATTTCTCTTTATTTAATTTGATCTTACTTGAAACAAATGTGTTTCACATAATTAAACCTTTTTCTAGAAATAGAACAGAGGATGATTTATCTATATTTTTCTGAGTCAGATATTTGTTTTTCTTTTTCAGTATCAGCTATTCTTTCGATCTATTTTTTAGATAAAGACATTTCTTTTTTTTTTTAATTTCCTGTTTTTCTTCTGAGTTTCATTTATTTTCATGTATTTTAAATACATGAAGTTATATTTACATATTACTTTTATAAGATCAATATTCAGATATTGAATTAGAAGTTATTTCTCATTATTACAAGAATTTTTTAGCTTCGAACCTTTTCATGTACGGCCATTTCTGCATAGTTTAATATCTCTCAACTATGATTAATTCATTTATTCATCGGTTTACATCTCTATTTATATGACAATTTCTTAGTTATTCATTGTCAAAACAAAATATTAAATACTTATGAATACAATAAGACAGAGAGTGTATTAATTCATTTATTATATCTTTATAATAATGACTTCAACTTTTTCTGTTTGATTTATTAGTTAATATTTAGATTTCAAATAAAAACTCTTTATATTTCCTCTATTACGATGTTTACTTCAAAGAACAATAATAATGAACAAAAATTTGAATCAAATATCTCACCATTACCTCAACGACAATCGCCACCATATGGTGATAAATATAGCGTATGTTATTTTCTTTTCATCTATTCATTTTTTTAACAAAAACATTGCTCAAAATCTTCTTTCTGTTAGCTATCGACTTATATTCATCGTAACAAGTGTATATATCTATATATACTTTTTTCTCGCAGACTAAAAGAATGTAGGATATTCACTTTAATACTCATATTGATTGTTATAGACGGCTATGAAAATGTTTTAGAGAAAAAAAAAATTTGTATGGTTAAGATAATTTGTAACGTCATGTTTTTGGATATAAGATTGTATCTAAACAGTTACTTATAGATCTATCATTTGAAATATGACAATAAATATCACGTATATGAATATTGTGAACATATATTGCATTTAGAAACAAGATACATTTTATAAATGCTATAAATCTCTCTTCACACAAATTTTTCAGTCTGATAAATATCGTATAACTCTATGAAGAAGAAGACTATCTTGTGGTGAAGGGTGCTGTTCAGAGACAGTTTCGAAAGTCCAATATTTTTCCTACAGCTAATCTAGCTGTGGTTCTGAACAGAAGACTAGCCGGACTCAAAGTTCTTTATAATAAGGATCGATTCCTTGACACTATTAATTTTTCTTAGCATGAAAATCTCTGAATAATTCTTTCCTTTTCTTTTTACTGGTTTCATTAAGATTAACTGTTATACTTAAAATTTATCCTTACTGGTTATCTATATAGTATGATGCACTATCAAGTTGATTTATATAAGTGAAGTCAAAATTATTTTTGCTCATCTATATTCTAGTATATATACTTCAATTAAAATTAAATGATCTTTATTCTTAAAGAAAAAGGAGAGAATTGAACTTCTTTTCTATTCTTGTTTTTTGTTTATAACAGGTATATGATTTGATAATGATCGCTATTGGAACTCTAATGCTTATTGGTATGACATTATGCAGTATGTGTTATACTATTCATGGATTAGTAAGTAAATGATATAGAATTTTTTTTGTAACATTCTTTTAGCTGTTCTCATACATCCTTTGATCGTGAAACTTAAAAAATTCTATTCTCTATCTGACAGTTTTTCAGCTACTCTATCATTAGATTCTATAAGGAGTAGTAATTATATATATTTCTATCTATTATATTCTAGTTTGCACCTGCTAATACAACATTTCTTACTCGATTTGGTGGTTTACCAATTTTTCTTGCATTTTTCATGTTCGACATATATATAATATGCACCACATTGAAATGCTGCATCAATTTTCGCACTCATCTTGTTACCACATTAGTAACAAGTCGAATCAATAGAATTACAAATTGGCATGTAAATAATCTTACTATACAGTTTTTATAATGAATTCTTCTTAAAACTGAAACTAAAACTAAAATTTATTACTCTAAATTATATTAATTTGTATCTCCCATATCTTCTTTTATTTCTTTTTTGTAATCTACATATGTAAGCTTGTAAACTTATTCACAGGTTCAAGGATTTCCTCTGCTGGCGGGTACTTCCTTTAGAAAATTTTTGGCTATGTCACTGAAGAGATGTAAAAAAAAACTACTCTCACCTTATTTTCGTCATAAAACTTTGACAATTAAAGTTCCAAAGCCACATATATATATAGCTCAAGAAATCTTTTGAAAAGCTCCTTCAAAAAACAAAAGAAAAACACTGAATTGTTTCAATAATTTCTTTGTAAGAGCAAATCTATTTGAATAATGTAATTTGTAAAGATGAATTTTTAAATGTATTGATTGTTTACAAGTCTGAAGGGATTTAATGTACTTAAACACTTTATTTTTTTTGTTAGTACAAATTTTTCTCATTTGATCAATTTTTACAACAAAACTTTCCAATAGTTTCTATGATTAGAATTTATATGCAACGATTGCATCCTATTCCACTGCATAAATAATTTATTTTGATAGACTATACTTTTGAGAAATTCTTAGTTTGTTTACAAACCATATGTAGAAGTAATTTTTATTAGAATTCTAGAAAATTCAAATAAAAAAATATTGTTTGTTTTCGACTATTCAAAATTGTTGTCCTGTAGATAAATGCTTCTTTTTATTTAATACAGTTACTTATATCTATTTCTATACTATTTTTATTTTTTTGATATTTAGGATAAATTATCTCAATCTGTAACAAAAGGATTTAAAAAAGTTCGTTTTGTTATTATGCCGAATCATCATTCTCATCAACAAGTTACTGATTCTGTTATAAATCCATCAATTCTTATCGTGTAGATCATTGTTTATATTTGTTTATCGTATTTGTATCGAGTGCAGGATTTACTTTCCGTTGATTATTAGTTGCTATGATTGAATAATTATGTTGTTCGGCTCATACTCCCAAGGTTAGGAGTGAGGATAAGGATGAGGCTGATCTCTTTTTTGTGTTTTTTCTATTTGTACATATATTCATTGTAATTCTGCGTTGTGCTAAAAATACATCGTTTATCGCAATAGCTACTCATTTGCTCTTTTTTTTTGTTTTGTCTACGTAATCAATGGAAAGTAAATCGTGCAAACCTATTTGTATATATATATATATATATATGTTTGTATATTGGCTTTGAAAGATTACTGTATATAATGAATATGAAATTGATATTATTCAATAAATGAATAGTTATTTGTAAACAAAATATAATGATCTATCAAGCAGACTACACTTTGTGTCTTTTAAGAGTAAGTTTCTGAGACTCAGACATCGACGATGGAGTGATATCTCAGAATTCGCTGATTTTTTTATATATTATAGATTATAGTGAGTTTAGTATTCTCTGAAAGTTTCAACTCAATCTGATAACTTTTTCCTGTACAAACAATCGAAATACTAACGAAATTTTTAGTATAAATTTTTTATTATCTTTTAATTAATTTTCAGCTGGTTTTATTCAGTAAAAGTGACTTTCTCATTTCAAATTTTGAGACTTTTGACTTTTCGTTTTTCTAACTATTACTATCGAGGTATTGTTCTTCTGCATACAAAATTTCAGAAGTTTTCGTCAATCCTATAAGAACTTCTGAAATACCATTAAAAAAGCCTTTCTTACCCTTTTTCTATGTTTCTTTACCAAAATGTCTCTCAATCGCATTTTATGCCCCAACAACCAATCGCTGTGTTATTTCTACCGGTGATAGAGCTCATCAAGGCCTACCATCTAGAATGTCTCACAATTTTGTCCCTTGAAAAAAGTAAACCACTTTTGATTAAAAGTTAGTTTTTTCTCCCATTCACGTTATATGAGCCAGTCCATATAAGCCACGACCGAACTTGCTCAATCGAGGTCGTCAGATTTTGCTCAATTTAAGATATATTGTAGAGGGAAGAATTTTAACAATTTTGACGCAAGCCGTTTTAAAAAATATTGAACTCTCGATTTTTTATGGGCATTTTACGACATAGTCCTCAAAATGACCAGTTCAACCAATGGGGGTCCTGATGGAGCCATATCTCAAGAAAGGCTCAACTGATTGAGTTGAAATTTTCTGCAAACATATATGTCGATGAGTCCTATTCATCATAAAATTTTTGTTTCAAAATATTGAGCTGTTCGGATTTTATCAATCGCTCAATATATGCAAAAATCGTCATTTTTGACAACTTGGGTACTTCATAACTTTTGATTGGAATGAGATAGAGATTTGAAATTTTTCCTGTAGATAGAGTACTTAAAGATGTATCTTTTCTGAAAATTTCAGCTCTGTACATTGTTCCATTTGGTCAGGAGGCTCCTCTCAAAAATGGGTTTTGGGCGAAAATCGGGATTTTTACGAAAGGCTATCTCCCAAGAAATGGGGCAGTATGAGAACTGGCCTATAGAAGTTGGAAGTCCTCTCTTTGGTCTACAACCCTACAAAAAAATTGGCGTGGGCTCTCAAGGAATGGTCCTAGGAGACTTAGTGCAAGATATCGAAGAATGAGCCCTTTCTATAGGAAATGCAACCATGTTCCCTTAGAAATTACTCAAAGAGTCTCATCATAAGAGATAAATTCTACCTAGTAAAAATCAGCATACGATCCTCTATTACCTCCAATAGGGTGGGGTGTAGGTGTGGGTCGGTATCGGTGGGTGTGGGTGTGGGTGTAGGTGGGGTGTGGGTGGGGTGTGGGTGTGGGTGTGAGTGGAGTGTGGGTGTGAGTGTGGGTCTGTGAATGTGGGTGCTGCTAAAGAGAAGAATGAAACGCACAGCCACACACCCACATCTAAACCCACACCCACACCGACGCCCACACCCACACCCACCCGCACCCGCACCCACCCACACCTACACCCACACACATACCCACCCATATCCACACCCACACCCACCCCACACACCCACAAGTCTACAGTGAAGGAAACCACATACCCACACCCATACCCCACATTCATACCCGACACCCATCCACCCACCCACATCCACACCCACCCGCCCACACCCACACCCCATCAGGTTCGAATAACTTTTATCAATTTTTTGTCTGTATTCGGAACAATATTCGACGAACATGAAAGTAGAAAAAAACGACTATTTTAACAGTTTCACAGCAGCCATCTATTGTCAATATTTGCGCAACGTGATTTCATTTCACCGTCATAAAGAAAAAGTTTGTTATATGACAAACAATAAAAATCTCTGCTACTTACCTCTTTTCTACTGACATTTATCTCAATACAATGTTCGATAACACCATACCATCCTTCATCACATTATCCATCGAGATCATGTATCGGATCTTCGATTATCTTCCAGTCGAAGATATTATCTTGTCTGCTCGGAACGTCTGTCAACGATTTGACAACGTCATCGATACATACCAGCCTTATCAGGTAGATGAGTGATAATTTATTCCAAACAGAAATCTGTATTGACATTCGATTTTCATCGACAAGCCATATATCCACATATTATTCCCAATCATTTATCAGAGCACTTTATTAGCAGGGAAGAAACAAATGGCTATGAGAAAGGAGATTATTGTTGAATTGGGTGTGGGTGTGGATCATTTCTTCACCGACACCCACACCCACCCACATCCCCTATCTTCGAAGACTCACCCTCAAGATAGTTTACTTTGAAAGCACATATCACTATTTCATTGTCCGTTATGTCGAAAGACTTCAGTTACAAAAAATTGAGAAAGCTATCTGTCTGTATTCCTGCACTACCATAATTTAGACTGAAGAGCTTCGGCTGCTTGTTAATTGCCGACTCATTGATTTTATGATGATAAATGTCCTTGGTTTTCGACAGTTATATACTTAATGAAATTTAAGCACAGAATACGAAAAAGGTACAGAATTAGAGTATATGAAATCTTCAAATGGTCTAATAAAATTCATGATCTGTTTCTTCGAATATACAATTGAATATCATCGGCTAAACAGTGACCATCCTCGTCTTTGGCAACTTGCAATCGTAATTGACGCGATAATACGGGAACTCTCCTAGAAATCGTGATCTGTTCCCAAACATATCCGTTTGTCGTCACACGATAGGCTAAATAAATGAGATAAAAATTATTGATCAACACATGAAAGCATAAATTTTTCACAAGAAAAGAAAACTTACCTATATTCAGTAGTGTATTCCAAGCTGCTCCGAAAAAGCCTCCAGTAATATCAAGGCCACCTTTTTCACAAGATACATTCAGAGAAAGCGTATAGTTGATTTCGTTACTATCTGTAAACACTGAAAAATTACTTATGTCAATTTCTTGATACATAGCAACAACTTTGCTATCTTCCTTTGTGAAATTAAAAGTACAGTCATGATTAGAAGGAGCAGTAATCTGTGAAGACAAGCTGAGAGTTGGATATGAAGAATCCGGGCCAGTGAAGGCTTGCCAATGAGCGATATGATTTTCATTTAATGAAGATTTGCACTGAAAGAAAATCGAAGAAAATGGTAATAATTCATATGAAACCTACAATGTTATGCAAAAGTTGTAGCAAGAGTAAGCTAAGGAGGGAACAGCTGATTCCATGATTCTATGAATTCATTGACTCATTGAAATAATCTATTTCGTTTATAATATTGACGGCAATGCCCATATGATTTCATAGGCTGTATAAACTCTGTTGATTTCAAGACATCGAAATCAAAATGGAATCATTCATATACCCTTAAATTTAACTGATGTTACCTGTTACTCTCCCAATTCATTGAGAATGATGCGAAATTATTCGAAGTACATTGAAGTCAACCGTAGCTAGTAGGATTAGTAAAATCAAAAGAATCTATGAACGAAATGAGTTACTATGATCACCAAAATCAATTGATTCAATGAAATAGTGTAGAATGACTCAGAATCATTCCACTCAACAAGACTTGTGAAACTAATGAGATTAACTCAACAATGGTTTTTGCTGCTGAAAAAAAACCGTCTTTCGCAATTAGAAAGTATCTTGTTTATAACTTTTTCTGAAGCTAGCAAGAAAACTGCAGTTCTCGCGGTTGAAATAAGCGTCAAAAACTGCATTGAAAATAGGATTTCTCATCATTGACGCTATAATTTTTGCATAACGCTGTAGATTGTAAAAGAATTAATGCAATATTAAGAAGAAAACCTGCAAATGGAAAATACATACATTTGTTTCAGCATCACCGTTCAATACCAAATTGCTACGATTGATTAACCATGTTCCGTTAGGAAGTATGACGTTGTTCAATTTCACGTCACCACGATTTATTCTTTGACGCAGTAACACACCAAGTGAAGCATCTCGCATGTCAGCATTGAAGAATGTTATAAGTAGAGGTGATGTTGTTAGACGGATGTGAAAATCTGCTCGTGTCAGATTGGTATTATGAAACTGTAGAATACCTTGAACCCACGTGTCATTAAAATTGCTGTAAGATAAATCAGCATCATCGAATCTAATATCACGCAAAAACGCACCACTAAAATCAACTTCTCTCATTTTGGATCGATCAAACCAAACATTAGTTGTATTTCTCAAAGACGAATCCTTGTAAGACTCGTCGGCCCATGAGAATCGTGAATGTGTGAATTTCATACCAGTCATAGTCGAATCACGAAAGTCCGCGCCATTGTTAAAATCACAACCAACAAACAATGCATTAGTAAGATGTGTTGATTGTAACCGTAAGTTATTAAATTGAAAGCTTCTAAAAGGCAAACCATCGATTAAAACGTTTTTGAAGTTTGCGCGTGATAGATCCATCGTGTGTACAGAGGTATTTGGTAGAATTTGATTTTCATAGAGAAAAAGAAAAAGACGAGTCTTGCGTTGCCAATCTAAATCGTCCAAGGCTGCTAAAGTTTTACTTCGTATGTAGTTTAACCTCATTTTATTATCTGAAAATGAGACGGATGAATTTAATTTGAAGAGAACGTTTGAAATGTCTTCAATGTAAGTTTTGAATACGTCTTGATAATGTAATTCATTCGCTTGTTCCTGTTCCATCTTATAACGCCGATCGTCTAATTCCCGTTCCTGATTCTGTCGTCTAGTATCGGCACGTTGCTGTAGAATCGTTATAACGACTGTCCCTAAACCAATTGAGAGTGGAATTAGAGCTCCAAGAGCGAGATTTAACCATGTTAACCAAGGAATTTTACGTTTGGATTTCTTTGTTGCAATTGTGGACAGTGGCACAACCGACTTTTGTTTTCTGCGTAGAAAACGAAACATAGTTCAAAGGTCTTCTTTTAAGATATAGTCGCCTTAAAATAAAAAGATTCTTTTGCGTGCAAAAAGAGAGAAGAGAATTATTTAAATTGATTCTTTATCACAATTTACAGAGATTAGATATCAGAGATTGAATAACGATGAAAACTGTTTGACAGATAATTAGAGAGAAAATGCACTTTTTAAAAAATCATCATTAACGCCAGTACCTGTTTATTCCGCATTTTTTGTGTCAATATGAAATGTGATCTTGCTTTAATTTGTCATTTGTATGTTTGTCGCAAGAACTATTGTGATGAAAATATAACACGTACCAAGAGTTTTTTAAAACAAAAAAATGATTCCAAAGATTAACACATTCGCAGCGCTATGAGTTATCAATGAGCTACAATGTATTTCAGTTAGACAAATAATCAAAACTAATTAGTTCCTTTTTTCTAAACAGGAAATGATGCTTAATCTCTTACGTTTTCAGTCTTCGACACTGTTTGAATCAGCTCTTCAACCTCGCCCTCACCATCAATAAAATTGAACACTAAATCAGATGGATCAGTCTGAAACTCGTATCGATTTCATCGTTGGAGTAGATCTCATATGCATTGACATTTATGGAGTGATATCTTACTGGAACACGATGCGAAGGAGAACAAGTGACGTAATGTCGTGTAAAATGTGAGGCATGTTAAACTTTCTGCAGTTGATGCTTTGATTGTAAAGTAAACTTTAAGAATCCAAGAAGATACTGTACAAATAGGAGAAATATTTTATTATATCTGTAACGATTTTCTTACACGATCATTTATCCACTTTTACTGTTATAACTATGACCAGGTTTCGTATGTCATGCAAAGCCTTATATATGAAGAGAGAGAGAGAGAAGAGATAATCTAAATATGAACATAGAGGAGACAAACAATAAACTAATCAATAATACACAGTCACTGTAGAAAGAAGGCATAGAAGAAATGACAACTGAGTGATAACACACCAGGAACAAACAAACAGTGAGATCAAGGGATGAGATTCAGAAGGTGATACATAACTAATAAACAGCGAGTGTCACACAAATGAACTAGAGAAAGAAGAGATACACAACATATGACAAAAGAGTGGCAACATATCAAGAACAAACAGACAGGGACATCAGGAGAGGGTGTGTGGGTGTGAGGGTGTGGGGTGTTGGTGTGTGAGGGTGTGTGGGGTGTGGGTGTGTGAGGTGTGGATGTGGGGTGTGGGCTGGGTGTGGGTGGAGAAGGGTGTGGGTGGGGAGGGTGTGGGTGTGAGGGTGTGTGAGAGTGAGGGTGTGGGTGGATGTGGGTGAGGGTGCAGAGATGATCCACCCTCACCTTCACACTCTCACCCACACCACACCCACACCCACACCCACACCCACACCCCACACCCACACCCACACCTACACCCAAACCCACACCCACACCCGCACCCACACCCACAGCCACACCCACACCCACCCACACCCCACCCACACCCACACCCCACCCACACCCACACCCACCCTCATCTTGGTAGTCTTTCTTTATACATTGTGTAAGTACAGTGATATTTCGCTGCTGTTAACAATTTACAATTTATATTCTCAAAAGTCGCTCATTCACTTATATTATTTCATTATTTTAATGTTTTGCCAATACAGAAAATCATACAAAAAGACCTAGAAAAGTATCTTTAGGGAATAGAAGATAATAATGTAAACAATTTACATAAATTATTCTGAGGGTGGGATGTGAATGTGCTCGATTGCAGAAGAATAGCCCACATATACCCCACACCCACACCCGCATATTATGTATTGACGATTCGAAATAGTTGAGTATGCGTTAGAATAAGCTTATAGTAGTAATATACATATAATATGACTTGCTTGATCATGCCCCATTTTCTCCGTCTTCTACTCTACATTACGACCAAAAACACAATCTGGTACTAGATATCAATGTTTAGATTGTAGTGTAGGCTTATGCATTGCTAATGGTTTTCGAGACTATCATACTCTGAAATCATATTAATCAACTTGAATGAAAAATACAATCATTTGGTTGTTGAAATTTTTTTTAGTGTTTTGTTTTCTCAAAAAACATAAATAATCCCATTCCGAAAGGATTAATCAATACAATTGTCAACATTACTCAAGACTTTTCATGAAAAAATTAGAAAAAACATCAAGTTAAAATCCACTAAAAGCATATGCTTTTAATCCACGTTTAATCCTCCTCTTGTAACCATTGTAGTCAAAATGAACCAAAAACAAATCAAAACTCATTGATTATCCTGATTAATTTCGACTATAGTCGATAAAAACTTGATGAAAAAAATTGATTGTAATGGACTTCATTCAATACAAAACGGTTAAAGATTTTTTCATTTTTCTATATTTTTAATCAGTTACAATCGAAATTAATTCGAAAAATCAATGAAACTTTGTTTTTTTTCAGTTATTTTTGACCATAATCATTTTTTATCCAAGTAAGTCTCATTATTACTCTAATTATTTTACATGAATTGAGAGTAATTAAAATTATTAATAATTTTCATGCCTTAAATGATGCATACTCACATCCAGCATCCACAAGCCACCGTCAACTTTACCCTTCTGAATAATGTAAAAGGCATTTATCTTCATCTTTAACTTGTACTGAGCTAATGGTTACGTTTTCTCTTCTCTTTCCGTCTTGATTTTTCTTCTCACGTTTGTTGATTTAATAACGAGGAAGAACGACAACAATAGAATAATGTATGTGCTGATAAAAGTAGTGATCGATGTATAAGAATGAACTGAGAAAAACTTAACATAGTTACTTCGTGTTTACATAAAATATGCTTGATAATACTAATATGGAGCGTTATCTAAATTTCTTGACAAGATATATTGAAGATGATTACCATTTTAGAGAATAAGAAATAAAATGTAGTTGTTTCAGTTTTTAAATACTATTTTCAGCTGTTCAGGTTTTAAAGATTATCATTGATCATTCAACGAAAAATATATCGTGTTACATATGTATACGCACTCGCCATATAAGAGAAAATGTAACTTGCAGATAAATACATAAAAAATCTGGTGTAGAATACTCTATCAATAGTAAGTTTTAGACGTAAAGAGCTATGAAATACAGATATTATAATTTAATCTATCCAAAATATCAATTAAATCAGTATAATAACTATTTCAACTTAATCAAATCTACTGAAAAATTCAAAAAAAAAGTCAATCAACTTAAAATGATCGATATTTATAACCGTTTTAACTTTTGCCGTTTTTCTCAGCTATTATCTTTTTAAAAATAGTCTTAACTCCCACATTGACTGTGGAGTCTGTAAAAGTGTATTATGACTTGTTAAATGTAATAAATTGAATGAAGATGTTGTTAATTGAATGCACTAGTGCGAATGAAATGTAAATGCTTGTATTAACACTTGCACAAACATCATCATCACCATAAACTTATAAAGCTCTTCCTTGTTTTCCAAGCACATCAATCATATTATGTGACCATTCAGCATGTCTCTTTTATGCTTGTCTAAAACATTGTTCATCAGCACAAATAATAATTTGATCACCAAATATAAATGAATGAATATCAAGTATTGAACCTGGATAAGATGTCCATTGATTTTGTTGGACTAATAATAATAATAGTTGATCTTAATTATTTTTATCATGAATATGAAATTGTACCCTCATATCATCGCTTTCTGTAACACGACGAATATTACATACCGTCTACGAGATACCACCAAAGTCAGCAGAAGTTTTGAATAAGTGTTAATAATAAAATCAGAAAAGTAAATAAGGTAGACCAGTCGGTCTGAAATCCGTACCACTGCTGATTCGGGCTCTACCATTTTTTGAGTAACTTTTCCTGTTTTTTTTTTACTTGTGAAAAATAGAAAGCACACTTTGAAGCAAAAAAAAAGAAATAATTATCAATTACATTTTATTGATATGAATGACATTAATCACAAATAAGAACGTAGAGAAAATATATCAAACTATCTTGTTCGAATCTTTTTCTAAAATCAACGAAGAATTTATGTTTCTTTCTTTTACAAATATGAATGTCATCATTATTATAATAGACAGTAACATTTGACTGAAATTGAACAATCCTAATACAAAAACTTCCTGCGGATTAACAAAAATAGAAGCAAATGCTATTATTATTGGAACATAGCCAAGAGCGGAAACTCGGCTAGTTCTGACAAACAATACATTAATTAAAAATGTGTTATACCAAGACATAATATAAGCAATAACTTGTAAATAATTTACATTCGAAGGTATAATACGACAATTTTCATGAATTAGAGCAGGAAAATTTTTCAACCATTGATATTCTTGTAAAAGTTTATTATCACAAACACTATTGTTTATATTTTTCATAAATGATTCAGATTCTTGTAACATTCGAAACATGGGATTATCATTTATTAAACGATTATCGTTTATTGCATCACTATAAAATGTAATCATAAATCCCAAAAACACGATTGATACAGAAAATAATACAAATGCCATGACAAGACTAATATCATTTGCATCATAAAATGATTCTATACATTGATTATTTCTTGACTGTACTTCCATCATAGTTTTTAGATGATTTAAGATATTTAAAATAAATAGACAATAATTTGTCTTTCTTTGAAATAATAAAATGTGAACTGGTTTGAATGATGGATCATAAACAATAGACTTCTAAATTCATCGTCCAATTAGACAACAGTAACAGAATGGATACTAAATGAATATCTACATCATCATAAAATATATTTCAGATACGAAAATCATAACAGATTTATTAGTTTATCAATAAATAATTGACACAAGAATAAATGGTGTTATAGGGCAATGACATCTATGACAGTGTTGAAAATGGAAAACTGCAACTCCCGTTAATGAGAATGGCTCTCTAATCGCGGAGAATATGACACTAGCACTTTTAATCTCTAACCACACCAATTCACCGTGCTATGAAAATGTACTTATACATTTTAGTAGTTAGTTATCTGAATGATCCAATTCTTTTTGCCAAGAATAATCTTGAGTCTGACTTCGTCAAAGGTTTGCAACAGCAGGTGTACCAAGCAGCAATAAAATGTACAGAACATCTGCTGTTTCTGACTTACACGTTGTTCAGAAACAGTAGAGTGTAAATCGTGTGCTTTACTGAAGAAATTCACATATTGATATTTAGTTGTAGTTAAAAGGCGGGATATCGTATTAAATAAAACATTTTGTTTTGATCATGGTGGATTGTAATCTCGTTCAGCCGAATGTATCTTTAGCTAGATAAAGGGTGTAATATAAGTTCTGATTCCTTGATGAAATTCTTTTTTTCTTACATGTTCTTAAAGTGAAAGAGGCTGGTATTTATGGTGTAATTCTAGATGTCTAGATCTACTGTAGGCTAGGATGTGGATGTAGATAGTCATTGCAAGATCCACACCCACACTCGAACTCATTATGAATAAAATTGATTCGATATTGGATTTAGGATTCAACATTTGTAATGAACTTGTTCAAGAACTATTTATCAGAGATGATGGATGAATATTAATGTGGTTTTGTTAATCACTCCTTATTAATATTATGGGTAAAACGGTTTTTCATTCAGATATTATCAAGAATCGAGATTTAAAAAAAATCGGTCTTATTCACTCTAGATGAGATTGCATTCATTAATATCATGACTATAATCGTAAAGAAAATGATTGTTGAGCTAATCAGTGTGGGCTCACATTTGAATTTCAATTTTGACCAAATGAAATTATGCGTGACAACATGCAAATAACAATTATGTTTATATTTATAGATTTTATTCCGAATATATATGATGATGACACTGAAAAAAAGACGAGAGTGAGAGAAAAAAGTTATTGATCTAGTCTTTGTTTTTTTATTTGTATAGAGAGAGAGATCATGTAATGTCAATCTTTTGTTATTGAGTGTGAATAAACATACAAAGAAAACAGTCTTTATTTCATTTTTAATCAAGTTCTAAGTTAGTTCCTTCTTTTTACATAGATTTTTAGAGAAAGAAAAATAATTTTTGTCTTAATTTAATGTAGAAAATTTGTTCTGAATAAAATTAATTAGTCCTCAAATATTTTATGACATAAGTATGAAATTCTTAAATAGCAATTAGTAGCGTGCGTTTTTCGTACTATTGAAAAAAAACACAAATGATAAAATATAATATGTTTAGTTTCTTTTGTTAACATATTTAGCTGAGATCTATTCACCTAAATAATGCCATAGAAAAGCACTTTTAAATAGAATCAATATCAAATTTTAGTTTTTAGGTACTAATCAAACGTTCTTTTCTTTTGCAGATCGATTCCATTTAATAATATATATCAAACGAAGTCTTTACTTGGTGCTCTTTTGACAATGTCTGCATTTTATTTGTTAAAAAAAAGTTTCATTTTAAAACATCTAGCATAATTCTATCCACAAATAAACTAATATGAGTCTAACAAGAATAATATCAAATAGATTTCGATCAATAGATATAACAGTAATAAGTGTAACTATGATTCTGCTTTGTAATTGAATATATTACATGTTGAAACTTAACATATTATTTCTAATTATAAAAGTATTTTAAATAACAATATTAAAAATGATCATCCTTCAATTGTGAAAATTATTTTGTTTGATGGTTATACTCTAAGAGCTACAATAAATAGGACAGTATATTGTTAAGATATTGATTTTTATACTTTTCTTGAGACTTTTGGATTGTTTATTAATTAAAAAAAGAAATAAAATCAATTTATTGATTATTAATTATAATTTAATTGAATAATAGTAATAATTCTTCTTCTTTTTCAATAATCACTTTCATTGTTATTGTTTTTTTGATTTGATTATCTTGATTTTTCTCTTTTTAATTAATCTTGATAAATTTTACTCTATATAGAATAACTGATTTATTGTATTAAAATATTATTGAAAGGATCATTTGTTGTAGCAGCTTGAATTTCGCAATAATAATTTTCTCTAATATGAAGAATTAAATACTAATAATAAAAATTGTAAAAGCAAAAGAGTTGTTTGAACAGGATACTACTATCGAGCTCAATCATTTACAACTGTTATTGCACTATCAACACATTTCAGAATAAAACATTTTTAGTTTCTGATAACTTTCATGGTACATTCATCATAATTAAATCGATCTACTTGTACTATTTGATTCATTTTTATAAAAGCATTCTTTAGCAAGCTCGAAAAGATAGAAATTCTTCTGAAAATCATTTATAAAAAGTATCGACTACGAATAGAATATTGGTTTTCGAAATATGGAGAATTTATTACCTGATTTACATTACTTAGAAATGTAACTTAATCTAAAATAAAAATTGAAAAAGAAATATCAACAGAACTTTTTTTTTCAATTAGATATTATTAACTGAAAATACCTATTAATATATTTTCTATAATTTATTATTAAAAGAAATAAATATAAATAAGTAGTATTCTTCAATAAATAAATATTTTTATCAGTTTATTCATTTTATTAAAAATAAATAAAACGTAGATAGTAAAACATTTTTTTTATTCTTTTCGTTTATTCAAAATAAAGGACAATAAGTGGAAAAAAAAGTGATATTACATTTTATTCTTATGTATTAAAAATTATAATAAATTTATCTGATATTATTCGAGTTAGTTAAATAAAAGAATAACAATGTTAATTAATGATAGAGTAAGTATTTTAAAAAGAAATTAGAAAAGCATTTTATTCTATAACTAGAAATAAATATAGATTGAAAAGATAAATTATTTTTAATGATGTTTAGCAATTGAGTTTAACTTCGACATGATCAAAATTGTTTCAACAAAAAAAAATTGCTTAATAATTATAATATTGGCATCTTGTATAATAATTAGTCTTACAATAAAAACGATAAAATTTTCTGTTTTAGGAAATCCTTCAAAATCTTTATCAAATTCGATTGTCCTATTTGTTTATCTAATGATGGAAAATATATTCAATGGATATTTTTACAATTAAATGATGTTTATGAAATGCTTTCATTAGATCAAGGACGAAAAGCTAGTGGTTTAGCTCTTGTTTGAAAATTATTATTAGAAGAAAATCGTCAAACATATATAGTTTTAGTTGATGATTTTCTTTCACTATCAGCATTAAGTCAATCAAAAATAAATGAAAGACAAATGATTGCATCTATGAATACATTAGGAATAGATTTCGTTATATTTGGTAATTAAGAATTTGATTTAAATGAAACAGAATTAATATCAAAAATAAATGAATCAAAATTTACTTGGATTAGTTTTAAATATATTTGAAAGTGGAACAGATTAATCATTTTTATTAACAATTCATTAAAAAATATTATCAACTAATGAAATAAATATTCTTTTAATTGGTTTAACAATCGATATAGATAAACCATATATATTCGTATTATTAATCAAACATCACTTATTCCATTTGTTCAAAAATTTCTGAAGTCAATATCAAATATAAAATATGATGTTTTAATTACATTAACAAATTTAGATTTGAGAATTGATATACAACTTGCAGAAAATATATCAGAGATTAATTTAATATTAGGTAGACATGAATATGAAGATTTATTTTTTATCACGAAGTTTTCAATATATTCCAATAACCAAAATGAAAGCAAATGCATTTACTGTTTATATTCATTGATGTGCTTTTAATCTTAATACAAAACAATTTTGTGTTTATCAAATATTCGCACAAGTAAAGTCACAAATAGAAAATAAACCAAAAACAGCTGAAGTTGTTAATTATTGGTATAATTTAGATATAAAAGGTTTTGAACGAATCAGATTTCAACTTAATAAAACAGTATCTTGTTTACCAGCTAATATTGAATTAGATGGACGTTCAACATCAATAAGAAATTTTCAAACATTATTAACAGATTATGCAAATAATACAGGATCAATACGTATTAATGATACTGTTCAAGGAAGAATAACACAATATGATATATAACGTATATTTCCTTTTCAAGATAATCTTGTTTCTCTTTTTGTACCTCGTTCATATCTTGCTAATATATTATGTGTTGGTATATCAAAGAAAAGGTAATAGAATGTTTCTTGCATATTGTGAAATTCAAAGTATAGATCAAGGAAAAATTTGGTTAGTAGATGATTTAGATATTTCAAAAATGAATTTTAATTATTCTCTTGGTAAAATAAATTATCTTAAAGATACAGAACTAAACAAACCATCTGTTACTATTATGCAGCAATTCAGTAAAACACAAATATAAAGTTTAATTGAGTATTTACAAGGAATATATCTCCATCATGTTAATATTTATATCAACAAATTCTCGCATCAAATTTTTAATAATTATTAGTAAAATAGATTCATTTTTTTTATAGGATTTAAAATGTGAAATAAATAAGAAAATATTTTTCTACTGTTACTAATTCATATACAGAATATTTTTTTTTCTCGATTTGTATCATTTTTAATGATTAACTGCTATAAGAAATTAATTATCTAGAAAATCCTTTTCAGATAAAACAACCTTAAAATGATTTTTTTAAGAATACTGGTAAATTAATTTTTTCGTTAGCTATGAAATTTTTCCTATTAGAATGTTTATCATCTTAATTATTGTTAGTTGATGAAAATAATGTCTAATATCTAATTGAGTAGAAAATATAGATTCATCTTTACTATTATCATTTAAGTATTAATTCTGTTTTTATATACGATTATATTTACTTTTCTGCAATATGATATGAAACTTTAATTCGTGACTCGATCTATACAGCTCAAAAACAATTTTTTATTTCACATAATTATCTGATTTTGTCATAACTATTAATCAGATGTGATATAAATAAAAAATAAACCAATAATGTTGTTCTTTTGTTTCTTATCCTATTTTTATTTAAATATATATTTTAAAATAAGTTTATCAAGCAAAGATCTCTAAGAAATTCTCATAGAAAATATATATCTACTTTTATGTGTTAGAAAAATTAGTATTAGTATAGATTTAATTCTGAATGTGAATATAAATATATCTGCCACTTTTAAATCAACATCCCATGTCGCATATTTACTTGAACTAACACCGGTATACCGCGGTAGTCGAGAAAACCGGCGGTATACCGCTGGTATACCGTCGGTTGCTTCGAGTACCGCGGTATACCGACGGTTTTCTTGAGTACCGCGGTATATCGACGGTAAAACTATCTCTTTTTCTCTCTATATGTATATATATATGATAACGTTCTTTTTAATTTAGATGATTGTGAACATTGCAATAAACAGTAAGTGTTTATTATATGAATTATTATTACTATATTATTGTTTTATTTACGACGATCTCAGTAACAAAATGAAAAGTATGTATTCATGCCAAATATTATTATTTTATTATTTTTCTACTTTTATTTAGAGCAACTTTCAAAACTTCAAAAGAAAGTATTTATTTATTTATTTATTTATCAAGAACTATTTTATTTTTTGTTTAGATTCTTTTGAGAATTATTTAGTCGGGAAAATGTAGCAATAAATAGAACTGTTTATCATCAGATATGCGATTCATTGTCTTATGAATCTGAGAATGAATTTATATTATCGTATACAAAAAATTAATTTTATTAAACTTTATCATTGGAAAATTATTTTTTTGTTTTAATTTCAGTATTATATTTTGGTCGTGAGTGAAATGTAGCTGTTTCTGAGAAGAGACAATTTAGTAAGAGCTATATTTCACTTACCACCAAAATTTAATACTGGAATTAAAACAAAAAAAATAATTTTCTAATGATAGAGTTTAATAAAATTAATTTTTTGTATGCGATAATATAAATTCATTCTCAGATTCATAAGAGAGCAGATTACTAGGTTCGCACCTTGATTTTATCGATAAAAGATGAAATTATCGCCGGTATATTGCCGGTATACCGCCGGTGTTTTTGGAACTACCGGGAGTACTGCCGGTTAACCGGCGGTAGAGCGCACATTATACCGTTCGGTCAACCGGCGGTATACCGCCGGTTTTTTCCGGTTCTAATCACATGGGATCTTAATTGAATTATGAATAAATGAATATCGCATCACAACGAAGGTATGTGTAAGTTTGCACACAGAGACTTTTTTTATCTAATGTCATATGTTTTATTCATTTTTATTGCATATTGTTGTCATCTCAATAAAGAGTCACACATTAATTGTATTCTGTTGTTGCCATGAGGAAGATAAGATCTTATATTAAAATTTCGATTTTATGCATTAGAATTTATTAATAGAGACATCATAATAGCTGTAAAATATGTATGATCGTGAGATACAGTATTCTCTTTCGAACTTTTATATCATGTTGGGTGTGGGTGTGGGTATCAACACAGCATCTACACCCACAGCCACACCCACCCACATCCTCACTCACACCAGCCACACCCACACACCCGCACCCACACCTATCCACAGCCACACCCACACTCACACACCCATACCCTTACATCCTCACCCCTTTAAGAAGGTCGACTGATTTGCTCGTATCAGTCAAATCTGTTAAAAGTATTTCCTTAATAGCAACAAAAATCATTTCTATTAAACTGCATTTACCAATAAATGGATTTATAGGGCTCTTTTTTTTCTATTTTTATTTGGTATACCTGCTTATTTAGTTCGATTGTTTTTAAAATTACAAATAAAAATTAACATGTTACTATTATTTGTTCTTTATCATTAATGTTTTGTATTTTTTTACGATAATTATTAATCATATTTGCTGATTCATACCATACATCTACCCCAAATTCGTTATGACATTGTGTTAATTCAATTGCCTTTTGATAACATTTTTTCGCATTTGTATAATCTTTCATTTGTTCATATATATCTGCTAATTCTTCATAAATTTTTGAACATTTTTCATCCATTTTTTGTGCTCGTAGACAATAATATAAAGCTAAAGGAAAATTTTTTTGTTGTTTACGAATAGCGACTACATCAAGACAAAATTCCTTTGTCAATCGAACTCGATCTTTTTCATCATCTATATTTTGAAGATGAATTTCATAAGCATTTGCAAGCCAATGAAAAGATTGAGTAAATTGATTATTTTCTTGATAACAACGAGATAAACATTTCATATAAGAATAGTCAGTGTACACATCAAACAGTTCACCTTCAGTTGCTTTCGAGCAACTATCAATTGCTGCTATAAAGTAATGTAATGCTAAATCCATTCGTTTTAATTGACTATATAATATTCCTAATCGTGCGTATAAGATATCACTGTATTCAACTTTCTTATTCGAAATTACATAATTGACAAAATTTTTATTCTGTTCCATAGAACGAGATGCAAGTTGTCTATTAATTTGAACTGATTTATCAGCATCATATTCTATGCTTAGAACCTGATCTAAGAAACTATAAGCGCCAATTTGTATATTACCTGTAGAATTTTTATCAAGCCATGTACCAAAATAAGAACCAAATGATAGATTAGATTCTTTTATTCGTTCTATTGAGTCAGATATTTGAATAACTAGATTGAATTGACCACGTTCTTTCCAAATACGAGCAGAGTAAAGTAATCGATCAAGAATTTCACTAATTGTCCAAGGATAAAAACAAGAAAAATTGATTTTACTTTTTAACATATTTGTATAATAATTAATTGTTTCGTTAATATTGTTTTGTAAATAATAAATTGATCCAATACAATTAAAAATAATAAGTAAAATACAACATGAATAATGATCAGATCCAACTTCAGTAGATTTAATTATATTTTTTTGAGAATAAAATTTTAAAGCTTTCTTTTGATATTTGAAAGACAATTGATAACGTTTTTGTTCAAGTGCCAGTAAACCAAGACCTACATAATAACCTCCAATACTAAAAGCATATGGTATGAACTGTCTTAATAGAAAATAATAATTTGATATTTTTCTATAATCTGCTGAGGTTTTTATTGTTGATTGTAGTAAATATCCTATTTGAATGAATGTACTTTCAATCATATTCGTCAGATTTATTTGACATTGTCTTGTATCTTCATTTTTGCCCTCTCCTTCTGGATCACACCAATCTGATTGTTCAGGACCGTAGTGATCAAAAGTAAGATCAATAAACCAAGTTTTTCTTTCTTGATCATATTTAACTTTGTTAATTACAAATGCATTACCCATTGTAAATAAAATTTCATTTTCATCCTTATTATAACTAACTTCTTTGACATCAGCATACAATCCAAAATATTCATCATTATCATCTTTTTTATCTAAATTAATTTGAAAAACAACTGACTGTTCATTATTTTCAATTGAATAATTATCAGCACCAGCAAAGATTAATGCAGTATCACGATCAATTGTTGTTGAAAAAAATGCATTAATATATATATAACGTTTAGTTTCACTAAAATTTAAATAATTAATTTCATGTTTTGTTATTATTTGTCCACGATAAACAGTTTTTGGAATATTTTGTTTTTTTACTTTACAAATTGAACCAATTTGATGAAATAAATCATAAATAAAGAAATGAAGTAATAAAATAGTATCAATATCTTGTTCTCGTAAAGCTTTATTTAAACAATGATAAAGAAAACAATCTCTTGTATACCATCGAATTGCATTTGAATAATTATATTGTTCTTCAAATTCAGTAAGAAGTCGTTGATTATATTCATTGTTTTGATAAATTCGACGAAATTGTTCAATGAATCGTTGTTGACAATCAGGAGCATATTTAATTGAACATAACATTTTCATTAAATATTGAAACCATGATGTGGATGGTAAATCCTCATTATCCCATAAATAATTTCTAAATACCGCTGTTGATTGTTTATTCGGAAATTTATCAGTTGAATTTTTATGAAATGTTTGTGTATCAATCATCAGTTGAGTTAACAGATCTTTTATATTGTTAAATGTTTTAGAAAATAACCAAGTAAACTATAAAATAATTTTGGAATAATTTCGATAAATAATAAAGGATATTTTTTACCTGTTCAAAATTGTTCATCGACGAATGATCCGTTTCGTTTTCTTTGTAAATATAGACACCATACGATTGAGAGGAGCTAACTAAATTTATTAATAATGATCGATTTAATTTTATTGGAATAATTAAATATATTATTTTGTTTTGAACATTTTTAATAAATTGTTCACATTGTAAAATATTGTTGAATGTTTCAATATGTTCGAAAATACTACGAAGTCGTCCTCGAACTATAGGATCTTTTTTTATTTCATCAACATTGTCATCAATCCAAATAATTGTATAGGAAATATTGTTACTATTTTCAAGAATATCGGTCTCTAAACCGACTTCTTCTATTTCAGAATATTTTCGCTTCTTATCAGTCAGCAATGGCATGATATAAACGAGCAACCAATCTTAAACTAAATGAACAAGGATGAAATAATAGAAAAGATGAAAGGACATATTAGTATCTGAAGAAAAAAAAGAAATTTTTTTTGTATAAAAACATAACAAAATTCTGTATTGTAAACAGAATCAAATTACGTTTACAAACGCTTCATACCAAATCCCGAAAAAGTAATTCATTCATTTTTTCTACGTATTCTTGTCTTGTATCGTATTGACATCATTATTACGTTTATTTTTTTCTATTACATCCGTTGCATATAATGAATCACGTGTATTTGTTATGATGCGGCATCTATATGATTAAGTTTGGCCATCTTCTTTCTGTTTCTGTCGTGTCATATCTCTTTCTTCTTTCTTTGTCTTTAGGTCGTATGAAGTGAGCCTAAGGTTTCAAACAGACTAAAAATTGATCAATATTCACTTTGTTTTAAGTCAACCGTCGTCCACACTAAGAAATTAAATCACTAATGAGAGTGTAGGGCGAGTCTCTCTGATGTAGCCTAAGTGCATAGTAGAAAATAATAATGCATAGAGAAGCATCGCTATCATACGTATGCACATGATAACAGAGTACTATCAAACGAGTTGCTAGAAATGTAAGATTTCTTGAATCAGTACTTATGAGAAGTTAATTTGATTTTTTAACAACACCCATATTGATCTTCAATATAACATTACCTATAGAAAATTATTTTAACAAATTCCAAACAAATTCATCAAAAATAAACAAGTATTTATTGATTTATTATGATGAAATAAAACCAACAGGTTTATCAACTAATTGACATAACAAAAAACCAACAAATTTTGCACAACAAAGTATGACAAAAAGCAAGAAGATAAAGATGAAACACATGGTACAAAAAATAAATAGTAAAAGTTTACAGAGAATTAAGTAGAAAATAATTAAGAAGTGCTTCACGTACATCAGTACCATCATTTGTATGGATGTTACGTGAAGGTTTCTGGTGGATGTGGATGTGGCTAGGGTGTGGATGTAGGGGTGCACCAATTCCAGAAAATTGGCTTCAAAGATGCTATTTTTTCTATTTCAAGCACCACCAATTCCGAGCAATTTTTTGTGTTAAACTTGATCACCTTGAATCGCTCTCTCTGTAGTGGTTGTTGGATTGTACTAAATACGATTAAGAGATGTCAGAATTGGTCGGAATTGGCTAAAAATCCTAAATTTTCGACCAATTCTGCCATCGTTTGATTGTATTTGGTGGAATTCGTCAATCACTACAGGTAGATCGTTTGAAGGCGGTCAAGTTTAACACAAAAAATTGGTCAGAATTGGAAGTTCTTCATATCGCAAAAATACCATCTTTGAGGCTAGTTTTCTAGAATTGGTGCATCTCTATGTGGGTGTTCATGTGGTTGCTTGCTACGATTCATATTCACACAACAACGATCCACACCCACACCCATCTTTATCCACTATAACAGCTGCTATACAAGCCCAAAAAAATGTCAAAATAGGAGATTAATTAATATTATTTTTGGAATATTTTCTTCTTAAATAAAATAAAAAAGTAATTTTAATCTTTTATCTTTGAAAATGTTTATAATACCTGAATCAGATTTAATAAGTGAAAATTTCTCTCGTAATTTTAATAATTGTTCCAATACATAAATACTTGCAATAGCATAAGATGGTGCACGCAAATTAACTAGATCGTGTGTGTGTGCCACCAAATCCAATACGAATTTCAAGTTTAAAATTTGGTTCACTAGAAAGTCGCATAGAGGTGATCAAAAGATCTTTTAATGATGATATTGAATCTAATCCAATCACTATTCCTTTTTCATCATTCATAAGAGCATTAAAACATTGACATATTTCATTTTCTATACGTTCATAATCATGACATAGTCATTCGTTCCAATAAAAATTATATTTTTTTTGCCATTGTGTTTCTAGTTCATTATCTAACATAAATAATTGTTTATTTGCTTCTTCCAAATTTGAGAATCTACGAACTTTAATTATTGACTTACATCGTTTTATGATTCGTTGACATAATAATGATGATACGATAGTTTGAACAGATATATGATATTTTTGATCAGAGTTGGAATTTGGTGTACTAAATCCAGATGATGAAGTACCTGAGTCAAATCTTGAATCTTTGTCATGATCAATATCTGTTTCATTATTGTTTATTTGGTTTGAATTGGACATTGTATGAAAAAGCAGATCAATTAATTTAAATAAATTGTATTATTTACTTTTTGTATTTATTCAAAAACGTAATTTCGTTAATATTGTTATATTAAAAATGAAATAAAATTCACTTCCTTTCATTTCTTATATCAATATATCTCGTATTGGAAAAAACTTTGCATGAAGAAAGTAAATTCATGAGTATTACATATTACTCATAAGGATAGGCAACAACTCATATTTAGTTTTTACTTTATTTCTAGTATGTCTGATATTACACAAAACCAGTGGCGTGTCTAGGAAGTGGCTAGGGGAGGGCGCAGCCTTCCTATAGGCAAGACAAAAAACTTTTAATAATTATCTTGAAATTTTTATCATTTTTCTAGCATACTATATATCTCTAAAAATTTAGCTGACTAGAAGCTAGTGCACTCTTCAGGCTGTGGGTGAGGGTAGTGATCATCTCTTCACCCACACCCATACTCCCCCTCTGTCCAGTTTACTTTTTCAAGTACACGTAACACTCAAATTTAAATCCGATATTTCCACATTTATTCTAAACCATGATCAATAATCGTCGATAATGGTGTAAATGTAAAATCAACACTAAAAGAAAGTGCTAATTCTTATATATTAATATTAAAAATTTATCTAATTGCACAAATGTATGAATTAATGTTAATTCATGTGAATATAAACTTTGATGTGATATTTGATCATCGGGAAAAAAGGTTTTGATCTATGGTTTACTCTTAATCAGGTAGAAATGATGCAACTTGAACCGAACTTGAACCGAACTTGAACCATTTTTTCAAAAGTGAAACCGAACTGAACCGAACTCTATTGAAAAAAACCTGATTCGATTCGATCTTTGATTTGTATCATCGCTTATGCAGTTGTTGACACGATAGACATTTATTTCTTGTAGGTAGTAAAGTCTTACTTGCATACTTTGTATCTTTTTTTAATAAAATAGATACTATAATTATTGAAAATCACATTTTTATGTATACGAGTACGAGAATTAGCCTACAGTATGAGTTTTGTGGCAGTTTCACCAAGCTGACTAATGCTGTCAAAAAGTGTCGCAACTGATGTGAAATTAGTTAGTCGAAATGAGCATACAGAACACAAGAAACTCTAGTGTGTAGACACTTCAACTCATCCTTTAAGCATACAAACGATAAGGAGGTCCACTTGTTCGCGAATGGCAATTATGTCAGTTTTAGTTGCTACATCCATATATTCGTCACACTAAAGGCCGTTTTTTTGTGTAATGATTTTTTTTCAATCGAGTCATGAGACGCAAAACTAATATAAATATATCATTATTCTTCAACAGAAGTTTCCAGAGGTGAATCACTTTTTGACAAAGTCAGTGTGTAAATAAAGATCGAGAAATCGTGCAGTTCTTCTACAAAAAAGATGAAAAATTTCAAAGATTTGCAAGTCAATTCCTGTTTTTCGATGATTTTTTTTCTTTAAACTGTTCTTCAAATACAAGCATAATTTCTTTTTCCTTTCTGTTTCTTACGGTGCAAAACGACACATGGTAATTTTTCTTTTCTTTCGTCTCTCATGTAATTGAGATTGACAAAACATTTTTACAAGTTAAATACAACGGTAAGTATCAACAAACATATATACAAATTCTTTCTTCTTCTTTTTTCACCGTAACACAATTTCTCTTCGAACATAAGAGTTTTAGTAATATGTCATGACATTAACTGGTTATCGTTCAGTAAAAAAAAAGCATTATGCGCGTGAATTTCATCCTTTTATTTGTAGTTAATCAATACAAGATCATTCTGTCTATTACATGACCTGTTGTAGTGAGCAATAGTCTCGAAGCATCGTCCGTAGAAGAGTACAGCGTCATGACGCCGATTGAAATTACACAGATAAATAAACTTCTAATTTTTCGGTTCCGTAAAACATACAGCAGTCCTTCGCAACAGTCCCAAAAATTCTGAAAAGCGTAAATTATGCAAAATTCATGAAGTTATTGTTCTAATCACACTCACCTTCACAAACATATATGAATCATACCGAACACATGATATTATCGACAAATTTTCTCCGAATAGTGTGTTTCAGTTACACTTACGTGTTAAATGGTAATTCAATTCGACTAGGAGAATTTGAACTGGTGACTGGAGAGTTGAACCTTCAACAGTTGAGCCTTGCTGCAAAGATCATCGATTTATCTTTGTGAAAATGTAAAAGCTCCACAACTAGATTTTAAAAAATTTTAAAGGAAAAATAAGTTGAAGAAAATTGATTTAAAAATAAACTTGATTTGTTTCAAAAGTGAATTGACAAGATTTTAAATTTAAAATACATTCAGAAGATAGAGAGTATAGATATTAGTGTAATTTTGAGATAAGAGTGGCAGTATTGGTATGCATGTATGTTGAGATTTGAAGGATGAGTAGATGATGAGCAGGAGCAAAGATTCACATCCGGTAGTCTACTCTCTGATATTTGATCTCACATCTACAGGGTGTTGCAAAACCTTTACGCCCTCCAGGCTCGGCCTTAAAGTAAAATGATTGCACTAAGTATTTTATACCAAATTGAAGCCCGTAAAAAACTGCATTTATTGATACTAAATAGTAAAGGTTATGAAGACCTTTTAATGTCGAACTTCCGAGATTTTCAGAAATTTGATACCTTTTTTGGTGTCGAAAAGTAAGGTGCCACTAATTCAAATACGAAATAAAACATTTTGTCTAGATATTTTTACATGATTCGATAGAGCTCGATGAGCTCTACAAAACTATATATTTCGAAAATACATTGAGCCATCTTTTTCAGATAAAAAATTCAAAAAACTACAGGGAAAATCTCAAAAAATGTCAAAAAATTCATCTTTTTTTCATATGAAAAAAGCATTCAAATTTTTCAATAACATTAGTTTTTTTCATTATTGGGCATGTGGCAGCTCATAAGCTAGTGAGGTATTGAAAACCAAACTTGAACAATATTTCTATTGTTGATCATCGGCAAGATCACAACTATTTTATTATCGGGAGATTCTTGTTTAAGTATCATAGAAAATTCCATATTTTGGTTTACATTAAGTGGTACAGCTAAAATATTAGTATCAGTTCATCAGCTGTATCCCGCTTATAAATCGTCATAGATCAGTTCATCAGCTCATGAACTGTCACTACATATTAGAATTGTGCTCTGAATTTATTTTAGTTATAGTTTTTGTTGCCTATTCAGTTTTAAAATAAAGTTTGTTACAAAATCAAATTTTTTAAAATCTAGTTCTGAAGTTTGTAAATTTTCACAAAGATAAATCGATGATCTTTGCAGCAAGGCTTAAATGTTAAGAGGCTCAATTGTCTATGTACTATTGATATCTACTTAGTTGTGCTCAATATGGATTCCGTCGAACTTGTGAAAAATATAATGAAACATGCGACTAGAATCAATGAAATGTCAAAGCAAGTCATATTGAACAAACGTCAATTTCAACGTAAGTCTTTCAATCTGTTTCCCACACCCATCGTTCTCTTTTTTCTCAATCCTGAAAGAATGAGTATAGAAAACGGAAATTGCTGGTCCGTTTGTCCACGATCTGATGGGTCAGTTTTTTCGGCCAATCAGAATTCACCTTTGGTAGGGTCCATAAATTGTCAACTGCTATCCAATGGACGTGTCGATAGGTCATCAACCATCATACTCTGGGGGTACCCATAAATCTCCAACTACTATAGGAGTAGCCCTAGGTCCTCAACTACTATACTATTGAGAGTACCACTAGGTCTTCAAGTACTATACTATGGGGGCAGCCTTAGATCCTCAACTGCTATACTATAAGGATACGCATGGTTTCTGAACTGCTATACTATGAGAGTATTCCTAGTTCCTGAACTGCTATGAGTCTCTATCCTGAGTGGATGAATATAGGAAACGGAAATTGTTCATCAGTTTGCCCGCGGTCAAAGTTTAGGCTTTAGATTGTCGAAATAAGGATATAGTTGTTGCCAATTCTGAAACGATCGATATAGTAAAAGAAAATTCCTTATCTGGTATGTAGGGGTTTTGATTTTTCGTAGTCGAAAAACCTTTGCTAAAGTCTCATTGGCTTGAAGCTTTTCGTGTGAACCAATCAGATTTTAGCAAAGTTTTTCTTCACTATTGTAAAAGGGAGAAAGTGTTGTCTGCGTGAATGAGAAGGTTTCTTGTGGTTCTCTTGCATAAGGTGCAAATAATACGATGTTTTGCCGTTACAATAGTGCAGAAAATCCTTCCAGAAACCTGATAGACTAGAAGTTTTTTTTTGGTCAGGACAAAAGATGATGTTGTTCGGGCTATATGGAAGACGTATGTTAGCTTAGGACGAAAAGCTCGTAGCCATTTATTCAGCCGAGTTTTTCTCTCCTATTGTAAACACAAAACATAGTGTTGTTTGAGGTGACCAGGGATTTCAAGGGGCCTTGTTTCATATGACCCGAACAACACCATGTTTAGTTCTTTCAATAATTGTGGAAACTCCTAATTCCTCTTTCCATAGACTGGAATAACTGGGATAACTGAGAATCAACACAATGACAGTATCATGAAATACAGATGTTTCCCCCTTGGAAATGACACTTGACTATGGGTGATTCAAGATAAAAATATCTACGCAGCAAGTGTTTTGTTGTGTCTGCGATTACAATCCCACGGAATACTTTCGAAGAAAGTCGATAAGCTGTGTGTAAAGGAAATACGATTTTCGGTTAGAATCGGACGCAATGAAATTGATACAGTGCTTAGGTGAGTGGTTTACAAAAAAAATGAACACAGGGGACATTGAAGCGACGACTCGGGATTGGTGCCCTATAGGGGCGCCAACGACCGACGAGAACCTGGTTTCATTATTTCAGATGGGAGACATTTATCCAAGAAGATTCGCACTGCATTTTATCCTTTGATCAAAGGTATTCGAAAGAAAATGCATAGCACTGGTGCAATGTATACGTTTGTTCAGTTAATCAGAAACTCACAAATATCTTCAACCGAAAGAGAAATGGGAAACATTCTATGGATCGGAGTGTAATTGCAACTTGATGTTGAAATAAAGTTGTAGAAAGCCAAAAGATCCAGATTTTCATTCGCTGGCGACCGTACCATATGATCAAGTTTTTGGATAGCGGGAATAAACATAGCGTTTTTAGAACCCATACTAATGTAGTATATTTGGAAATGATGGTGAGGTGAAAGTACTCGAAATGTTGGAAAATGAGCGCCGCCTGTGAAGTTCGTTTTATTGATAACTGTTGATCATGTTTTTTTGCGATACGTTTCCTAATTGAAAATCCCCACTATCGGTAACCTTTAATGTAATTCTCTCAAAACTTCGTCAAGGCTTACTGTAACTAATTTCAATCTCATTGTTATCTCCTTTCGGGAGTAATTTCGAACCAAAAACTGGGCCATAAGCATTTTAGTTTGCACCGATTAATTTTTTCTTCAAGTATGTATGTTGTGTTAGGTTAGTTATTAAGGAAAATGAAAAAGTTGTTTCGATCGTTCAGATTGCATTATTCTCAGAATCTGAAGCGAACCTTAATAATAGGCTATATGATGTTATTTATAGATATGCATGGGCAGAATATAGAAGCGACGAGTCTGGAGTGGCGCCCCGAAGGGACGCGAACGAGGAGCTGTTTGAGTAGTTCCAAAAATTAATATAGTTGGGTTGGTGACTACAATAACAAGAATCCCAAAAAGTATCACTCGATCTAGGCCACAATTTTTTTTTTCGGGAATACGATGTTATTGTCTCTGTACACTTCTTTCAGGATTGAGCTAAGCGAGGTTCATGGAGCCGACGCGTTACTTGTTGTTTAACAAAATCTTACTTGCGACATGTTTCAGGTTTAAGTGAACGAATTAATGTCATCAGTTCTGCTGTTGAATCTGTTCTGAATTTCGGTTCGAATGAAGTCGAAGTAAAGCCAATCTTACAAAATTTGAATGAGACACTACAACAAATTGTGAAATTCATAGAAAAATTTCTTGATGTTTCTTTATTCGAACGCAATTTGAACAATTTTGAATATCAAGAACGGTTTGAAATGTTCAATGATCTATTGATGTGCAATAGTGCAGATCTTAATTTACCATTAGATATATATGAACTATTCGATGAGAAAGAAAATCTCGCTGATCAATATGCCGATCTTAACGAAGTATCATTGAATATTGATGAACTAGGATTAAAAATGGCTCAACATCATAAAGAGTCATTTCCTACATTTAAATTTACGAAAGAAGAATTTTATCGACATGTTGATTCGTTTAAATTCTATCTTCAACAAGACATACAAAAAGCTCGAGATCGTCAAATTGCAAAGAAAATTGAGAACGAAAGAAAACTTTTTCTTCGCATTCCCGGATATGATTTAATACAAGAAGAACAAATTGGACAAGGTAGTTATGCTGATGTTTATCATGGAAAATGGCTTAGCCGACATCATGATGTAGCTATCAAAGTTATACGCGTCAATAATGTAACCGATACAGTGAAGCAAGGTTTTCTTAAAGAAATAACTACTATGTATCAGATTCGATACGAACATGTACTTAGTGTGTTAGGTGCTTGTATGGAATCGAACTATTATGCACTTGTTATGGAATATATGTCACTTGGATCACTTTATAATTTGTTAAAGAACAAGGAGCAATTACTTTCATGGCCAATGCGTTGGTCGTTGGCACTTCAGATGACGAAAGGCATTAATTGTCTACATATGATGTCGATTCTTCATCGAGATATAAAATCATCGAATTTTCTTATTGAAATGACACCCAATGGTTATCTTGTCAAAGTAGCCGATTTTGGTTTAGCTCAAATTCGATCTGAGTCAACTCGTCAATCGATGTCAAACACCGGCGGAAAAATACCACCGGGTACACTTCGTTGGACAGCACCAGAACTTTTCGCTAGTAGTAAATCATCAATGGCCAGTGATGTCTATAGTTTGGGAGTGGTGTTTTGGGAAGTGGCCACCAGATCTATACCATATGAAGATGCCAATGATATAATTATCGTCACTACTGTTAGTGCTGGAAACAGGCCACCTATTCCAGTCGATGTTCCGTCGACGTTTGCAGCCATTATTTCTAATTCATGGAATCAAGAACCTAGTAGAAGACCAACTTGCCGTGAACTCATTCGACGACTTGAGACACATGCTTCGATGTTACAACCTGAAAATGCAGCAATGTCAGTCTTCTATTTTTAGTACAAAAGGAAAATAATAGCGATTTTATTTTTAATATAGACCATATCCAACTACAACTACAAATGTGCCGTTTCAGATGCCTCTACCTCAATACACTGATAATATTTCATGCGAATCAAAAACTTTACAAACATCATACGGTTGGAAAAAAGGTATGCCCTTCTTTTCTACTCCCTGATCTTTTCGGTTTCGAAAATCACATATCGAAAGAATATTGCCCATTGGTTTAGAAGTAGTTACTCCAGTCGAAAACAACAACCAACATCAGTCAAACATATCGACGGAAAATATTGGCGGAGCAACTGTTAATACAGAACCATCGAAAATTAAAGACGACCAAGCACATCGAGTTACACTTGCTATACATGATCTTATGCTCTATGACAACTGTTCTATATATGATGATGATGATTATGCAAATATTTTTATTAGTATCAATTTTTTGGATTATCCGCCGGAAGAACTCGAAACACCAGAAGCTCTACCAAAGAAGCGACCATTTACAATGTATTCTTTTAATTTTCAGAAAGGTAATATAATTAGAAATGTTAGAATCATTTGCATTTCGTTTCATTGAAACTGAAAGACTACTCCGTACGTAATCCTGAACAACAAGCTAAATTGGCTAAACTCATTGCATTTGATTCATCGGGAGAGTATGTTATATTGTGTTGCAAACAGTGAAAATGCTGATAAATTTGAAATAGGATTCAATTCGATGTAATAGCTGAGCCTTGCGACAATAAGCAAACATTTGATTGTATCGATGTTGGATATGCAACCGTGAATGTAAAGCAACATTTACAAATCGATAGCGATTGTATCAAAAAGAGCATTGATGGTAAGTGAACGGAATCTTTCTAAATCGATGATTAGGATAGATGCGGATATCATAGTTGATTGCAATTTTGTTTTTTAAATTTATTTAGTGATTTCAGCAAATGAGAAGAAGCAAATTATTGGACAAATAAGCGTCACAGTAGTGATTCTTCAAGCACTAAAATTGGTTCAACAACAAAAACATCAAGTTCATCAAGTACAAAAAACAGGTACAGAATATCAGATAAAGAAGTTCAATGCAACTATCTCTGTTCATACAAAGAGCATCTAGTAGAGAGTTTTTCTTTAGTGACAATCTATGGGAAAATGTGCCTGTAGGAGGATAGGTCAGAAAACGATGAGAAGATCTTTTTGTAGCAACGAATGATTCTTATGATAAACGGTACGCAATCATTGCATTGTATGCTAGTCTAGATATACAAAATCTTAATCGAGCAACATACAAAAGATTATTCATAAATAGAGAATTATTTTTCGAATTTCTATTTAGATGATACATCAATAACATCATCAAATCATTTAGAACCATCTTCGCAACTACAGTCTTCTCATTTTCTAACAAATGATAATGATACCAATGAAATTCAGAGTACTGACATTGATTTGTTAGCTCATTATACTAAGTTGATGTTGAATGATAAGAATGAACCTCGTGTGATGTTTCGTTGTAATACTCCAGTTTCCCATGTTTCTTTGTCTGATAATTCTAATCGTGCTTCTCGTTTACGTATTGCTGCTATTCGTGCTCGTATTAATGCTAATTCAAATCCTCGTCGTCCTCGCACCGATCCTAAGACAAAAAATCGCCGGCCATCTACTCCTGGACGTCCAGAATAAATCAGTTCATCTTCTTGATTCTCACAAATCCATACTCATTTCTCGACGTCAGTTGGAAACATTTTCTATATACGACCGAAACGGTTAACTATCCAACAGGTGGTACATAAATATTGAGCCACTTTTGTTCGGTCTTTTTGAAAGTTTTTCAATGTTTCTAGAAAAATAAGTCTGAGACAAAAAAAAACAATAAAGAATTTTCTACTCTATTCTACTATATAGTTTATTTAACAAATATAGGCACGATCATTTAACAATAAACTCTATTTGTCCAACATTTTTTGTGTTTCTTTTAGAATTTGTTAAACTCGAGTGTTTTTTATTCTATATATTGGTCCAATTCATCTGTGTATATAATTCATATCATATAAAATAATCAAGTGGATTAAGATCAGGTGAATTTGGAGGTCAATATATCTTACGCCAAAAACTAGTAAAATGTTTTTTACATCATTGTTAACTACGGCGATCAGTGTGAGGAGATGCATCATCCTGTTGAAATATAAAATTTAATCCAAGAAGTTTTTTTTTCTATCGTTTTATGCTATTAGAAGTATCTGATCAATATAATTTGTATGATTTATCATCCCTTTTCAAAAATGATGGGACGAGTAATACCATTAGAGCAAACACTAAGCCATATCATAATCCCCTGGAGAAAATTTAGCTTTCTAGTGGATTCCACCATTTCTTATCAGCTTAACAAAGAGTCTATGAGACGATCGACCAAGCGTGCACATGAAAAAATTCTTTTTTTAAATGAGTTCGGTCATTCGAAAGAACGTGAAAAATTCTACTTAAAACCAAATTTTTAGCTTTTTCTGAAAATCGTATCAAGAGATATGAAGAGATCTTTGAATCCGTCCTCCAGTTCTGTTTTTGAAACAAAATAGTCATTTGAAGAGATCGATGCCATTAATTCAATTCTCATTGAGAATTTTTCTTCAATTTGATGATCGAGTTGTTCAACTTGAGCCAACAGCGATTTTTGTTTTTCGTATGTTTATTTAGATTTTTCGATCTGGGCTGCTGATCGAGTCGAGATTAATTTCAATATATTCTCAACATATAGTGGATAAATTCATCGGAGAGAAACTATCAATGAACACATCAAAGTTCATTAAGAACTAGCAACGATAATCGCAATTTCAACTTTGCTTAATGGTCTCATCAGATGACATAGTTCAAATTCATCATCATAAAATGACAATGAAAACTGCAAATCAACTTCTATTATTTCTAATATGATGAATTTCAACTATGCCATGTGATCAGATCCTTAAGCAAGGTTGAAATCGCGATCATCGCTGCTAGTTCTTAAGGCATTCAGTTATGCTAATCGTTTTTTGAAGATTATTATCAATGTTAATGATCAGAGTTGAAGATAATCTACGTTAATGAGTAAGTTATGTGAAAAAAAGAAGACAATCATTTGAGCTCTAATTGGAATCTGTGGCATTCATGATGAATACATTTGGACAAATTATCTTTGATTCGTGTAACCTACATCAATAAACAGAAACAATAGACTAATATATATATCGAAATATAAATTGATGAGAAAATTCTCTCTATTGACACACATATCATATACTTTTTCTTTACAAAAAAAATCAGATTCAATGTTTATTCATTCTACTCCTGTCAAAGATTTGATGTGTAAATTACTATTCGGAAAAATTTCATTCTTATGGGCGATTTTAATATTAAACTATCAAATGTTAATTATCGTGTTTTGATTGACAAATGATATGTTGATGTTTCAATACTATTTAGTATAAAAGTTGAATCGATACTAAATATTCGTTAATGTTGTTTATCATATGTTATAATTAAATAAACAGAGTCGTTTGTTTGTTTGATTGGCATGTACATGTTCTCATTTTTTTCTTAAAAGGTTTATTGCACAAAAAAATTGCAATTACACGAAGATAAAGAAAACATTGACTCATACCGCATCAAACAAAGACCACAGAACAGTTCTCTTCAATAAAATATCTGATCATCATGATTCATTTTTTCGTTTCTTCTTGATGATTTGACATTTATTATATATGTAAATTTCATATAACTGACAGACAAATCACTTTGATGTTGAAAAACATCATACAAACTTAAATAATCATCAATGACAACTGATTTACTAAAAGACTTAAAATTCTCTCTATTAAATACAACGAACAGGTTAGTGAAAAATAAGTCAATCTTCTCTGAACAATTAGAATTAACATATCCTGTTTAAAATCTTTATGCATAAGAACGGTTGTAAATCGACATAATAGTGATATTAGAGAAAATCAGCTAGATTGTGTTAAACGACAAGAATAAATAAATGAATGGTATCATGTAGAGAAACTATTTTTCAGCTAACACAAGTTTTAATGTCTGTTCAAATATGTATTGAAAAAAAAAGCAAACTATCATCTTTTGACTTACTGCACATATTGTGAGCAACTTTTAGATATTGTCTTTTGAATTTTCTGATAAAAGGATTTTTAAATGTTGAATTAAATAGATTTCAGTTTTAGTTTGAATTGTAATCATTTTCGAATACGACAAGATCTTTTAGTTGCTGTTCGGTTTCCGATGTATTTCTTTAATTTTTCTTATATAAGATAGATAAAATGGGAAATGGATCATTCTATGATCGTGCTCCGTCGAATGATATACAAGGTATCGCCTCTACAAATGTACCAGCGTACTCGAATCATGGAACTTATTTATTTCGAGAAAATTACTTAGATGGTGTATATATTGGAGTTCAATAGCAATGTGTAGAATTTGCTCGTCGTTGCCTTTTATTGCATAAAAGTTGTATTTTTTTTAGATATTAATATATCTTCGAAAATTTGGAAAAATATATCGTATGCGGGTGTGGGTGTGGGTATGGGTGTGAGTTACGAAAAAAACAACACCCAGATCCACACCCACACCCACCCACCCCCACACCCACACATCCATACCCCACAACCACACCCTTTATGCTTAACTGTGTCGAATGCTTTCTTGAAGTCTATGAAGCAGTTGTATATTTTCTTTCCATGTCGTTTCGCCTTTTCTGCTATTAGTCTGAGTGTGAGAATTTGGTGAATTGTACTTTTGTCTTTTCTGAATCCTGCTTGTTCTTCCGAGAGATGTGGCTCCAATTGCTTGAGTCTGTTCAATAACACGAGCAGCAGTACTTTCCCTGTATGGTTGATGAGGGATATCGTGCGGTAGTTTGCACAATCATTTAGATCTCCCTTTTTTGATATCGGTATTAGGATAAATTTCCCCTATTCTACTGGGATGGTACCTTCGTGCCATGCTTTGGTGCACAGTTTGTGGATCTGTCGTACTAGCTGTTCTCCTCCTGCTTGTATCATTTCTGCTGTGATTCCATCGAATCCTGGACTTTTGTTCTTTTTCAGAGTGCGTACGGCTTCTTCTACTTCCGAGTACAGGATGTCTTGTGATTCTTCAGTGTCCGCAGGTGTGATATTTTTGAGATCATTCACCATGCTATCATCTCCTCCAAGATTTCTGTATAGGTTGCCGCAATACCGTGTCCATCTTTCTGTGACTTCATCCTAGGACTGAAGTATTTTGCCGTCTTGATCTGGTATTACATTTATCCTAGGCGTGAATTTTCTCCGAACCATTTTTATTAGGCTGTATGCTTGCCTAGTATTTTCGAGTTTTAGACCTTTTTCAACTTCTTTGCATTGCTGTTGTATCCAGTGTTCTTTATCTTGCCTTGCTGCCTTCTTAACTCGCCTACAGAGGTCTTTGTATTGTTGTGGTTTCTGGTTAGAAGCGCCCTTATTTTATTTCAGTTGTCGTTTCTCATCTGCTAACTTCAGTGTTTCTTCGGATATCCATGGTTTCTTAGCTGTTTTTCTAGCAGGTATTGCTACCTCTGCTGCTTTTTTGATAGCGTCTTCTATTTCCTTCGCATA
>CAJNOP010000246.1:206104-269880 GCA_905250075.1 Rotaria sp. Silwood1
ATATTCTTGATATTGTATTTTCTATCTCTATCACCGCTGTTCGTTGGTGAAGAAATGAAATAATATATCGAATTAAGTATTCTGGAAGGCGAAGATCGTGAAGTTTGTATATTAGCCCCTCATACCACACTGAGTCGAATGCTGCTTTTATATCAAAAAATATAACTGCAGCATGTTGACGTTTATGAAGTTGTTCATGCGCGAATCTTTCAAGTCTAATAATGTTATACATTGTGCTTCTATTAGGTCGGAAGCCTGCTTGATGAATCGGCAAAATATTTCTTTCGTTTAGTTCTTTCATTATTCGTTGTTTGATAATTTTTTCTAAGATTTTTCCTAAACAGCTTAAGAGACTGATTGGACGATAGCTGGATGGTTGCTTTTTGTCTTTATTTGGCTTAAGCAAGAGAATGATGTTGGCTCTTTTCCAGATATCAGGTATATATCCGGTATCAATAACAATATTAAAGATCTTTTCGAGATGTTGAACTAATGATGTTGTATAATTTTTCAGGCAGCGATTATGTATTGTATCTGGTCCGGGTGAGCTATTAGGCAGTTGTTTAAGTATTAATTTTATTTCTTTAGTTGATATTGGAGGTGGTTTATTTTTATTTGTTTGTTTTTTCCCTCTGACTCTTTTTTTAATTGATTCCACCTGTCTTCGGACTTGATCATGAAATGGTAATCGATCAGGCTTTTCAACAAAAATCTCATTTTCAAAGTATGATGCAAACATATCAGCTTTTTCATAGTCGGTGTTGGCAGTGATATTTTGATATCTGAGTTCACCTGTATATGACTGCTTCGTTCTTCTATTGTAGAATTTACGCACTGCTGCCCACACTTTAGAAGAATTCATCTTGTTTGCACATAATGATGACATGGTACGATTAAGACGATCAATACGATCATTTCGGAGTGAATTGTTTAATAATTCTCTTTTCTTATAGAAGTCCTTTTTGTCGGCATCATTGTTCGTTTTTTTCCACTGTCGATATGCACGATGCTTATTTTCAATGAGATTTTTAGTTACTTTTGAGATTTTGAAACTTTTAATTGTTTCATTCACTGATGGAATTGCTGCCTTCGTTGCTAAGACTATGCTTTCTGTCAAGGCAGTAGCATATGTTTCAATTTGTTGTGTTGTTGTAATTGTTTGTTTTAAATCAATTTTACTCAAAAATTCATTCAATTTAATTCTATATAATTTCCAATTCGCAGCATTAAAATTGTATGACATTCGAGGGGATATTGGTTTAAGTTCAGCCGACAAGTTTAAGTTTAAGGTTAGTGGTTTGTGATCTTCTTTCAATCCAAAAGATGGATGTGTTTCAACATTGTTAATGAATAGGATGGTGGGTTGGCAAGCAAGAATCCAGTCAATTTTCTCTTCGTAACTGTTTCTTGCATAGGTTGTAAGATCATTCTCTATACATTGGAGATATCCCTCTTCTAGTATTTGCTATAGTTGAATACCTTTAGTATTTGTTCTTTTAGATCCCATAGGATGAAGTGCAGCATTTAGATCACCTAATATAAGACAATTATTATTCAAATTATAGATATGTTCAAATAATTCGGGTTGTAATTTAACATCTGGTGGAATATATATTGATGCAACAAGCAGATGTCCACCTGGTGTTTTAATTTGTACAGCTATTGTTTCATTATCTCCGATTGTTTTGTTAAAAATTTCAAAACATTTAATATTATTACGTATTGCTAGTAAAACTCCACCTCCTTGTTTATTTTGTCTATCGTTTCTATAGATATTATATCCGGGAAGTGAAAATAGTTGTTGTGGTTTTAAATTGGTTTCGTTAATTGACAGAATATCGAATTTGTTGAACCTGGCCAATAGCTCATCTTTGTGTTTCTTGATAGATGTGACATTACAATGCATTATTTTAATCATTTTTTTTTTTTTTGTATTATATTTTCGAACTGTTATGTTTACTCAACTGTATTTGCTGATTTACCTGATAAGCTGCTTGGTGAGATATATTCTCGTTTATTTCCATTAATAGGTATTGTTGATGGAGCTACATTCTTATTTTGAATTTCTTCTGTTGGTCGATCTTGTACTATTCGATATTGTGTTGTTGTTATTTTCGAATTGTTATAGGTTTTTTGTTTATTATCTTCTTTTTCGATGGATATATCTTCGATTTCAATGTTAAGTTTGTTTCCAAGTTGATTAGTCGATATTTCGAACTTTCGATTTAGAGCTTCAAAGATCCTTTCTGTTGCTTGTTCAATAACAAGCATTATTTTTTCTGTGAGTGTTTCAATGATTGATATTTGATCTATTTTTTCCGTGATTTTAAATGATGGAAATTCATCAACATTCTTCCAGTTAGGACAAGTTTGTGCTGATTTAATTTGTTTTGTTGTTGATGAATATTGATCAATGGTTTTTTGAATTTTCTGTTGATATTCTTTGAATTTTGGACAATCTGCAGATGTTGCAGCATGTTCTCCTTTGCAATTACAACATATAGGTTGTTGGTTGCTGTTGGGACAATTATCATACTTATGATCAAGAGTTCCACATCTCGAGCATACCTGGTTTTCTGATTTACAGTATTTTGCCACATGTCCATATTTGAAACACTTGTAACATTGACAAGGTTTATTATTATACGCAGCTGCTTCAACTATAAAATGCATCGAGTCGATTTGTAATCCAAGTTTGACAAATAGATCTCTATTAAAAGAGTCTAAAAAAGTGATTTTTACTGTTTTGAGAGGCTTCTTTTCTTTGTTTATTAAACGTATGATTTTTTCATATTTATATCCCTGATCATCTAGGGTTTGTTTAATATCTTCTTCACTTATTTCTAAATCAATCTTTTTGACAAACGCTTCTTTGTTATTTTCCAATATTCTTTGAATAGAACGCGGAATGAATACAACAGCACGTTGATTTTCATTTGCTTGAATAGTCGATGATAGTTCGTTTAATATTCTATTGAAAGATTTCACATCTTCGGGGTATAGTGTGAATGAGTTTGGTCGATTAGTTTGTATGTCAGAGATTTTAACATCTGATAAATAATTTTTAATGATAAGGTTTAATTTAACTTTTGTAAGTGATTCAGTTTCAACTATCAGTGGTGCAACTACAAAACTCGGTTTTGTTTTTGTTATTTGTTGTTCTTCACCTACAGTTGTTGATATTTGTGACGAATTGACGGTTGATCCAATAGTCCTTAAATTGACCTGCTCAGTTTTCTTACGACCCCGTGTAGCTCCGCCTCTTTTTGGCGGCATGTTAATTTATTGTTATTGTACTATGTTAAATGATGTATCAATTATTCTATTAAACCTTTATTTTTATTCTAATTAAATAAAATTAATTAAGTTTAATATTTTCTTGATTTTCACTTGATTGACCTTTTAGTGCAAACGAGAGAAGAGAAGAAGTGATATATACGTCTAATCGATAGGGCGTCAGAAAGAGGAATGGCTTTGTATTTGCATAGATAAAACCAAATGATCTCATACCGTGAATTTGGCTATAATATGAGTACACCTTTTGCCTGAGACAACTAACTCAAACCAACGTTTTTTTCTTCCACGATCTCAAGTGTTCGTTGGGTACTCTCTCTAACTGCTCAGTGACACATTTTGCTTGCAGATTGCATATATTAAAAAGCTTCTTTTAGAATGGTCTATTACTGGTAGTATGATTACTGTCCGAACTGACCATACAGCATCCATATTAACAAATGGGAATGTGTTAGTTGCTGGTGGTGGTCATCGTACTCATTTAAGTAGTGCTGAATTATATGATCCATCGACTGGAACTTGGACAAATACTGGTAGTATGAATGAGGCACGAGATAGGCACATAGCATCCTTATTAACAAATGGAAAAGTGTTAGTTGCTGGTGGAGCTAACAGTAGAAGTGATCATATGAATACTGCTGAGGTGTATGATCCATCAACGGGAACTTGGACAACTACTGGTAGCATGAATGACGCACGACTGTTGCCCATCGCATCCGTATTAACAAATGGAAAAGTATTAGTTATTGGTGGACATGGTAATGTTGGTAATAACATTCTGAATAGTGCTGAATTGTATGATTCATCAACAGAAACTTGGACAAAAACTGGTGACATGAATAGGGCACGAGCTGGGCACACAGCGTCCTTATTAACAAATGGAAAAGTGTTAGTTGTTGGTGGGGATGAGGGTAAGCACGAGGGTTCTCTGAATAGTGCTGAATTGTATGATCCATCAACGGGAACTTGGACAGTTACTGGTAGTATGAATTATGGTCGCGAGTCTCATACAGCATCCACATTAGAAAATGGGAAAGTGCTAGTTGTTGGTGGCTATGGTAATTTTGGTCCTGTGAATAGTGCTGAATTGTATGATCCATCAACAGGAACTTGGACAACTGCTGGTAGTATGAATGATGCACGAGTATATCACACAGCATCCATATTACTCAATGGGAAAGTGATAGTTACTGGCGGATCTACTGCGGGTGAGAGTGATCCTCTGAATAGTGCTGAATTATATGATCCATCAACAGAAAATTGGACAACCACTGAGAGCATGAAGGAGGCACGAGAGCAGCACATTGCATGCAGATTAATAAATGGTAAAGTGTTAGTGACCGGTGGTAATCCGGATACTGTTGAGTTGTATAATCCATAATAGACACAGTACATTAGTGATAAATAGTTTGTTCGCTATTGATAAATGGTGTTTATCTTTCACGTAATATTCGAATAGTCGAACTTTTTTATTCTAATAAAATGAAATTGTATCCTTCGAAGTCAATATGAAACTGTCGTGCCTTAGAATAATTCAGTTTATCATGATGAAATATTTCTGTTACTATGGTTCTGAGAGCTCGTTGATAAGGAGGGACAAAATCATGGTTATTCAAATAAATTTTAGTTCGTTGGAGATCTGATTAGGTTTATATTTATTTTGTTGAATAGAGACAAAATTGAAGTTCGAAAATAACTTTCATTGGTTTTATGATAATATTCAATGTTCCTCAAAGATTTCTAGTCACCATTGGAAACTAAACAGTTTTCCTGTTTCTTAGTCTTTTGAAGTTCCTGTAGTCGTTTTGAAGTTCCTGTAGTCGTTTTGAGAAGAGACTCCAGCTGTTGATCCACGTTATGTTCAGTGATTGATTTTGTTTGATTGTTCAAAAGAACGAATCACCACTGAAAACAGTTCCAAATGTGTTGTGGAAAATGATATGGTATTTAAAAATATTATTGTGATAAAAGAGTGTATTAGCTAAGATATGACCTCTTCGATGTCTCTATAACTTGACTTGAACCTTAACCGAGGAGATCATTCGATTGTCTTCAGTATTTGAGCACGATGTTCATCACCTTGATCCATTATCAAAATGAAATAAAGGAGAATTGGATTGAGAATCGAGTTGTTGAATGCGAATGTCCTTATCAATGATTGATCCTCTATATGACACACACGAATCGAATTTTGCTGAAATGAAAAAAATTTGATTTTCGTCTAGGATTGATTATCGTATTAACACATTGAACGCCATTTGATTCTACGGGATAGCAAATAATATTTTTCCAGGAATACCGCTCCAAATACTAATGATATCAACATTGAATTTTATACCAAACGAAAGCTCGTCGAACACGGGATTTAGCAGTATAAATAGTTATTCATAGAATGAGTATGAGTTAAAGAATTACCAAAAGTTTCAAAATTTCAGACATATAATTGAGGATTTTCATGGATAGTCAACCACGAAAACAAATAGATCCCAGGAAATTTCTTATCTATCAGACTTTGTAGAGCTCTCTTTGCCGATCATTTTAATAAAAAGATTTTTTAAGTTTGATAAATAAATGATGGCGCTAGAGTCAAAATATTAAAAAAAAATGATAGCTCTAGCAGACAGAGCTGTCTCAATTTTTCAGTATTTTCATCCTAGCACCGTCATTTATTTATCAAATTTAAAAAATCTTTTTATCAAAATGATCTGCAAAGAGGGCTCCATAAACTCTGATAGACGAAAAATTTTTTGAGAACCGACTGATAGGAGTGTCAGGGTTCTCGTTCCTTGGGATTCTGTTCTCAAGGAACGCGAACACACTTCGAATCGTCTTTCAGCATGTTCGACCACAAGAGACTGGTTATATCGTTTTGTTGAAACTTTTCTGGTCAGCTGATACGGGTTTCGGGATTTCTGGGAACGGGAACCCAAATGTGTTCTGGGTTCTTGGGAATCCGGAACCCAGAACCCATTTGAGTTCACGTGTCTAGGAACCTGAAATCCGTACCAGCTGACCAGAAAAGTTTCAACAAAACGATATAAATAGTCTCTTGTGGACGAACATGCTTAATGACGATTCGAAGTGCGTTCGCGTTCTTTGAGAGCGGAACCCGGAAGAACGCAGATCCTGATATCCTTAGCCAGCAGCACTGATCTGAGTACTCTGAAAGACTCAACTTTTTGGACAGAAAATCATGTGTTTCCACTTAAGAGAGGGCCCGCCAGAGAACCCCCCTTACTCTAACAGAGAGGCGCCGGGAAAAAATGTTTTTTTCGATTCTAGTATCTTAAATGAAAGATCTAGTCAAACCATATTCAAATCCAAAATATTAAGTCATTTGCTTTTGTCTATCAAAAACGCTAGCTAAAACAAGTTTTAAGGGCTTACTTTGAGCCCAAAAATCGCTATTTGGAGGGTGTGTTCAGTATTTTGACATTATCTCAGCACCGTGTTGATCGTTAGAGCTCGGAGACGTCGCATTTGATAGATAACAGTATAGGCTACAAATTCATGCTATTTAAGTTACTAATATGTTGGATTAAAAGAGCGCTATGGATCAAAAATTGTCGAAAACTTGATAAATGTGCTCTTCCAAGAAGGCAGTATTTTGAACTTTTCTGACATGGTGCAAGAGATGCTACAGTTCTTTTTTTCACTAGGCATAGATCCAATCAAGACACATCTTGTGACATTAAATTGTCCAATGTAAAAAACTGGGTGACCAAGTTAGCATGGACCACAGTATGGTCTATCGTACATAATGACCATTAACCCCAGCCCTGGAAACGAAAGAATTTTTTTAGAAATCTTGAAAACTGATTTCAGATAAAATGCTAGCTTCGCCCCCGAGTTTTTTACATTGAACAATTTACTATCAAAAGATGTGTCTTCATGAGATCTATGTCTGGTTAAAAAAGAACTGCGACATCTCTTTTACAGTGTGAGAAAAGTGCAAAATACTGCCATCCTGGAAGAACACATTTCTCAAGTTTTTGACAATTTTTGATCTAGTGTTTTTTTAATCCTATGTATTAGTGTGGGTGTGGGGTGTGGGTGTGGGTGTGGGTGGGTGGGTGTGCGTGTGGGTGTGAGTGTGGGTGTGGATCTTCTATTTATCATCACAAACGCCCACACCCACACCCACACATCCCACACCCTATGAAAGAGCAAAATCCTTGCTGTATATATGTTTAGATAGCCTTTTATCTGTACTACATTTTTTGTATTGATATCAACTAAAAATAAATTCGTAGTTTGAGTGATATGAATACTTTTCTTTGATTACTCATCAAAACTCTATGCTTTCGCGTAAAATTACTTATAAAAGGAATGTCATGTGATTAGCACATTGTGTCCTATCCTGATTGTTAGAAAAGAAATATGAATAATACTAAATGTATGCTCTTTCCTGTCTCATTCTCGCTGGAAGGAGAAAGAACATGCATATAACATAATGATGAGAATATTTTTTGTGTATGTGGTCAAACAAATCGCTACAGAGAAAACTTTCTTTGTATTATTTCTTCAATCTGTGCTTTTATGTAGTTCACTGCAACCGCTCGCTCTTGTCCACTTCTTTGTTTTGTCCAATCGGTGAATAAGCTTCCATTTATCGCATAACCCATGGTGTAAATTTCTGCGAAAAAAACGCGTTTTTCTATAGCTGCAAAACGCGTTAATGTTGACCGGTTTGACGCGTTTCACATCTGCTAAAACAAACACTGTGTAACGATTGTTTTTGTGAAAGATTTTGCAGCGTTTCTCAAACTGTGATATCATATATTCTAGATGGAAGAAAAACTGAAAACCGCCAATGACTTCATAGATCTTGAATTGCAGGTACAATTTATATACTCGTTTACATTTTTTCATAGACCTTCAGAACTATAACTTACATGAATTTTTGATGCAGTCAAGACACGGATTCGAACACGAGAACATAGGAGTATAAGACATATATACGAACCGTTCAACTAAAATAATCTGATGATATAAATGTTTATTCTACTGTCATTTAGAGTCTCGCGTAAACTTACTAAATTATATTTTCAATTTCCATTCTACTGAATTGAAAATTATTATTTCTTTGGTGCCCATGTCCAATTAATGTGGTCTTTTCTTGATACATTTTTTATTTAAACTCTTTCAGATTTAAATTTAGATACTCAATAGAACCGAATTTAATTGATTTAAATTATATTTAATATTTAAAAAATTAAATTTCTTATATATAAGTTTTAAAAAATTTAAAATTTAATCTTTTATTTATTTTCTTGATTTAATAGATTTTTGTAAATATAAATCTGCCATTGCTTTCTCCAATTACATCAATAAATGAAGGGAGTTTTCTTTTGTAAGTCGAATCTTTTTTTTTAAAAGTCACTCTTACTTCAACAATGTACAAACTAAAATCATGTTTACTAGTATTGTACCAGAGATGTCCATCGCGGCTGAAAATCTGCCGCTGCCGCACCGCAGCCGCGCCGCGACGGTCTATAAAAAAATGTTGCCGCGGCGCTGCCGCGCCGCGATGGCTTATAAAAAAAACGTTGCCGCGCCGCTGCCGCGATGAATTATCAAATAAACGTGCCGCCGCCGCGCCGCTGCCGCGTCGGTTTACAAAAAAGTGTTTCTAATTTCACTGCTGCGACTATATTTGACCAGAGATATTGGTACTAGTCCATCAGATTCATTCAGTCTCGGGGTGTTTCATTTGTAAACCCTGAAATTCTATTAAATTCATGCAGTTTTTCAATGTTCCCCAAAAAAATCCTGCCGCTGCCGCGATGGTCTTTTAAAAAACCTGCCGCTGCCGCGATGATTTTTAAAAAATCTACCGCTACCGCGCCGCTGCCGCGGTGATTTTTTAAAAAACCTGCCGCTGCCGCCACAGGCCATCGCGGCAGCGGCGCGATGGACATCTCTGTATTGTACACAGTATCATTATTCATTATCAATTCGTTCGAGTATGAACTCATACTAATAATTATTCAAATTATAGATAACGTGATAATTATTTTGCTCACAAATAACCAAAAGAGAGTTGCCATACTAATTATATTAGTATCAATCTTTATTAAATCTTTTCGATATGCTGAATATTTAAAACGATTCTTAAGTAAACCTTACGAAACATGTTTTCTTTCAATAAAAACGTGGTGAAATGAGTTTTGAAGTAAGCAGAATATATTTTTGTTACACTTTGATGTTTTACATTAAGTCTAACTTCGAAATAAGTCTAGATAACAGCCTAGCAGCCTAAAAATTTCGAAGACTTTGATTTTAGTCTTGCCTTCATAAAATTCTTGGTCATGATTTTCACGTAAAAATAGTGCAAGGAGCAAAACTTTAAGTGCTATTTCATATCATTTCCAAAGTAATTTTAAAGAATTTACTTTGATTAACTCATATGCTTTGTGTTGGTGAATTTCTGCAAGATTCTGTATGCAGAACGGATATATTTTGCATCATTCCAAGCAAAAACAATCCGACATACATTTGAAAAAGGAACGCGTTCCACCTTTCCCTCAATTTGCACCTGTGAAACGCGTCGCTTGTCGACCAAAGTGCGTTCGACAGCATTTGAATTCGGAAACGCCTCGAAACGCAATCTTGAAAAAAGCGTTTCGGATCGTTTCAAAAAACGACGGTGGCAAAACGCATTTTATGTAAGTAAGAATGCTGCGAAACGCGTCCTGTATTGAAAAAACGTTGCGAAACGCATGCTACAATCTCGAAAACGCGTTATGCGGTTCGTTTCCTTCAATATTTTACTCCATGGGAATAAGTAGAAATACTTTCTCAGTCTATTTTTCTTGATTTTTATATTTAAGAAAAAGAAATGATAATATAATACAAATTTAAGTAAAATTTTGAAAAATTTTAACAACACAATACTGTCATTTGTAGAGAACGTAAGTTTTTTGATCATAGAAAGCTTTTCTACTGATTACAGTTTCTATAATTTGTAGAAACGCATAATCTACGAACAAGAATCGTCGATTAGGACTAAGTTAAGAAGAATTTGAAACAAACTCAAAGCAAGGTTTCAAAGATGTTTTATTGTAATTTATAGTAGTAATTCAATTTTTACTGCATATTTAACGTGAGGAGATGGATAATCTTCGTGAAAAAAAGCCACTCATCAGTATCTATTTTTTAAACCGCTGTTTTTTGACTGTCATTTTCTGTATTTTTATTTTTGTATATAAATGCTTTGCGTCTCAGTTGGTTTTCCTCCATTCAATGTTATAACGACGAATACATGGTGTGTTCAAATTTCAAGAAAAAACTCGTGACATTCATAATAACAGTTGTGTCTAACAAACTCTATAAATTGCAGCTCATAAAAAGTAAAACTAACAGTATAAGTTTTATTGCAAGTGTTATGAGTAATTTTTTTAATTTGAAACACGAAAATTTGAGATTGAAGCTTGTGCTTCAGTTTAATAAATTTAACTAGAAAACAAACGAAATCCAATTCAACAGTTTTTGAATTTCCAGCTTATGTTCGTAAATGAGATTACATGATGTTTACATGTACCTCGTATATGTGAACTACTTGATATATGAAAAAGAAGTTTCACAAGTACTAGGATTACTTGATAATCTTGATATTTTATTTGATGTCGAAACTCAATAAAAAGTAACTGTTCATTTCAATATAAGTAAACTTAGTGTTTCTTGTAGAAATGATTTGGTTCTTCTCGTAATATTCTTGCATCTTATGCGAATTTTAATTGTTTTCATACAATATATTTTGTCTTCCATGCCGCATTATGTGCGAGTGAATATGCTCGTGCGATAGTAAAATTTATCGAAAATAGTTAGGAATCGTCACGGCAGGAGCCCCGGTTCAAATCGTATTTTTGACTCTTCCCGTTCAAAATTTTTCGTTTTCATCAGTACTTTCTCTTCTCTCATAGGCGTTCAGTACATTTCATGGTATCCAAAATGTTTGGATCCGACTAGTTGCGAAACCAACCCGACGGGTTCCGACATTCAGAATAAAACTTTCAGAAAAAGCATTTTTGTTCAAAGATAATGCTGCTCTTTTTTTCATTAAATTGCAGATCATTAAATTAATATATCAAAGGTAGAATAAAGGTCTTGTCATCATCCATATCCACACCTGCACCCATAATGCATTTTTTTTGTGATGTAGCTCAGTATTTGAAAGAAGAAGATTCTACAGCAGTGTTTAATGGAAGGCTGTCATCTAGACTAGACTATTTGTCTGGAAGAGCACAAAAATCATGATAATGTTATTGCACACGTTATTAAACAATATGGCGTACGTTTGAAATACACCTATTTTGTACAGAAGAAAATCTCATCTCAGAATGTATCGTGGAAGGCATCGATAAGTAGAATTAAAACATACTTTGATAAGCTTGTCTACATGTTCTAAACCGACAATGATTGAAAAAGAGAAGAAACAACCGCTTCGTAGCATTCGTTTGAAGATAGAGCTATAAGTGACAGTAATATATTAAAAAAAATTTTCTTCATGAAATTGTGTTCGTGTATAATTGAAGGAAAACAATATGTGATGCGTTAGATTGAATAGATACACACATGAGGAATCATGTAAAATAGAATTACACAATAGACTCGAATTCTATTTCACAACCAATATGAGACAATGTATCGGCGACGATTCGTCCATTTTCTTTGTGGTGGCTTATTCCACCCTGTGCGAGTGCGGCCTCAACTTTTTCTAGCGAATCAGTGCCGAATACCAATTTCCGCATGCCTGATGGCTTTTCACTTTCAGTGGTCAGTGTAATTTCGAAGTTTGGTAAGCGAATGATGCAACCATTTGTTTCTGTATCCTCAACTGTAGTTGTATCAAGCGCACGTAGGTATACCTCAGCTGCAGTCTTCGGATCGCTCACGTTGACGCTAAGCCGAGTCATGGCGACACAACCATTTGAATGCGTCTGCCATACAGGACGCCAAACTAATTCCGGTGTCAAATGTTGACAGTAATAGAACCAGGTGCCAGCGATATCATTGGGTTCTAGCATCGTCACGTGAAACTTGACATCCGCACTTTTCTCGTTTCCCAGATCTATCGGTCGTGATAAATTCAAGACTGGTCGTGGTACCAAGCCGCGCATCATGAGCGTAGCTCGAACTTCATCAGCACTGTCAACTTTAACCACGGTAGACATTAAGCCTATTGGTCGCTGGGATAACTCTGGCATCCGTTCTGGTACTTTTTCTGCTGGATATCCCAACAATTCTAGATAGTCAGTCTTGAAAACAATGATATGATTGATTGAACCCATTGAGTGGTAACCACGTGGTGTAACAATGAAGCCCATGCGCTGAAAACAGGCAACCGCTTGATCAATATGGTCGCGAGTATTAATAACAATGTGGTCGATACGATTCATGGCAATATATTATTACGCCGTTTTGAAGTTCTAGTTCTTGACAAAGTCTAAAAAATTATCTAATCAGATTCCTAAAATAAAGATTAGACCTAGTACTTAGGGTTCATTCTCATTATTACAAGGCATCGTCTGCTGGATCATTCATACACCACTATAAAAAATGATCCTATATTCTATAAATCTCGTCTTTTTTATATTTAATACAGATCTAGTATTATATTCCCAGTTTAATTAGTCGATATACCACACTTAAATAGCATCCAATAATAGCGCATCTAGAAAGGATGTCCCCAGGTGAAGGAACAAGAGGATGGTCAAGCATTTCTGAGCATCCAAACACTAACTATAAATATTTTCTTTTTTTTTCACACACCTTCCACAAAACTATGAAAGTTATCTTTTTTCAAGAAGTGTTGTTAAATGGGAAATAGACCGGATGTAAACATGGTGTTCAAATAATTGAAGATTATGCTACATGAGCAGATAGTTATTTTCTGGATGAGTTATATGAAATTTTCGAGTGGCAATGGTATTCTATTTCAATTTTGTTTTTCCTTTTTATATTTTTACTATTTACTGCTGAATAAAATACCATCTATAGAATAAAAAAAACAAAAATCTTATGATAGGTCATTTTTTTTTCTTTGTTACCTATGAAATGTTTGATTTGTCTTTTTTATATTCATACCTATTCTTCACACATTTATTTAATTAAGCTTTATTTATAAAAAAAAAAGGAGTATATTTGTATCAGCAGATGTTTTCTGCATTTTTTTTACATTGGACATCCAGAAGGAGGAAGGGGAGGGGTAAAAAAGTGGCTTTTATCAGAACGTCATTGATTGGCGACCCTCAAGGACGACTTATATGACTCTTGAGACCAAATTAACAACATCACAATGGTAGAAACAATGTAGAAATAGATGCCTTTGGAGTCACGAAAGTTTTTATTTCCATCTTACACTTATGGGTTCCCACAAATGGATCCTGTACAAACCACTTTTTTTATCTGAAATTTATTTAGCCCCGAATAAGTTTCACAGAAAAGCGATAAAAAATAGCACTCAGTGTTTCTGTAAAGCTCGAAGAACATGGCATAATAGAAACTCACATCAGTTCATTTTAGTTTTTCAATAGGTATGAAACTTTCATGATACTATAAAGCTAAAATACAAAGGAAAAATGTTTGATAAAGTAAGATGCAGACAGTTCACACTTCAAAATTTTTGTTTCGTCTTTTCTCCACATGAATTGATAGAGTGTGAGCTATTGATCACGAAAAATTTAAGGAATTCGATCTTTTTCAAAATGTGCAAAATTTTCTACTTTCTTCTTTTTGTAAGCTTCTCAAAATATTTTTTTCAGTTTCAGCATGAAAAACTGAGCGTAGAAAGGTCGTTAAATCAACTTTGACAACAAAAATCTATTGATGATGGCGCTTCGGATCAAGGCGAGGGTGGGGTGTGGGTGTGGGATGTGAGTAAAGGAAAGATGTATAACGACACCCACATCCACACCCACATCCACACCCACACCTTTTTTTGACACATATACAAAAATTTCAGTCCTTCGACGATATCTGAAAAAGTGGGAAACATGAAAGTTACGAAATTAATTTGAAAGATCCTTCATCTGACTCAGTTATTTATGCTGATTTAGAATCTTCATTTGGTTTTTGACTACTAGTCCTATTTGGATTCAAAAACCGTTGAATACTGCTTAACATGGGTATGTGACGAGTAAAAATGGTTTTTCTCGACAAAGAAAAGAAAAGAAAAGAAAAAAAAAAAACCGTATCATACTTTTGTGACTGGTAGTATGATGAGTCCCATGAGATAAAATATTTACCTTTATCGTTCGTTTACGTAGAAAAAAATAGATAGGCTTACAAAATCGACCTATACGAATCATACTCGGCCTGATTCGAAGCGCCATCATCAATAGATTTTTGGTGTTGAAGTCGAGTTAACGACCTTTTTACGCTCAGTTTTTTATGTTGAATCTGAAAAAAACATATTTTGAGAAGCTTACAATTGGAAGAAAGTAGAAAATTTTGCACATTTGGAAAAAAACCGAGTGCCTTAAATTTTTCGTGATTAGTAGTTCACACTCTATCGATCTATGTGGAAAAAGACAAAATAAAACTTTTACTTGATATTGGCTTTGCCGGCACCTTAAAATAGGAACACATGAGACAAGAACAACTCTTTCTTACTTCTAAATAATTTTCACTAGACTTTTTTTACTCTGGACACGAAACGTCAGCTGTTAGATAATAGGAAAAGATGTTGTTTAGATGTCGATATCTTCCAGTCTAATCTCTACTGAGTACTATTTGGTATTTCTTTTGGATGCTTCTTTTGAGTGTAATCACGACACTTAAAAAGTTGACTTATTTGAAAAGTGGTCGCTTCATTTCAGAATCATCGAATAGAACAAAAACAAACGAAAGATATACTCACTACGAATATCTCCTTTGTTTCAACTAGTTTCTTATCACAACAGTGTTTATAAATTTATATAGTCATAATAGTGAAAGATATTTTGATAAGGACGACTAGGCAAAACAAGACTCTATTTAAGAGATGTCGTTTGAGCAAAATTCAGTTCTACATGTAGCAGAAATTGATAGTACAGTGTGCGATGAATCTAGCTGGTATAAAACACCAAATTGAGTCTCTCAGACGATCGACGATCTTACTCGTATTGACTCGTAGTTAACGACTGCGTTGTAACTTCGCATAGTGACTATTCTGCATTACAAGGTAACTTAATTGATATCTGTATCGTAAATGTGGTGTAGCATGTGTTGCAAGTATAGTAACACAAAAAACTGTAGTTACTGAGACGCAGTTACTCATGATTGCGATTGTTGCGTTGTCATTGCTCTCAGTTACAATGGAAATTACATAGTTACCTACAATTGTACAGCAATTTTTCGTAATTACGGATCATAGTACAATCATCGATATACATGCAACTTGGTCGCAATTCGATCATAATTTAATATATGAGTAGTTATAAACCATAACTAACGCAATTGATTCTGAATTTTGTCTATCTATTTTTCGAGAGTCCAATTAAGAAAGGTAAAAAGGATTGATACTATAAATTTTGAGTACTTTCGACGATATTGACGAATATGTTCTGTTGTCTAACTTTGATTCGACGAGTCATGAAACTTGTGAGCTCTTAGAACTGAAAAGGTTGTGGAGTTCTTGAAAAGTGATTGGAAATTTGAAAGACTTAGATCCGTCGAAAAAGAGATCAAAATGATGACGTACACAGAAAACTCAGCACGCAAACATGATTCTTTTTGTATTTTTCTACTCAAATGATAATTAAAATAAACAGATCCAGTTCAAAACACTTAACAATTCTTTTGAAGGGAATAGTGCTATAGCATTTAATTAAACACATAGAATAGCATTCGTCCTTATTGACAGTTGTAATCTTTTGATCAAACACAATGAGTAATCAGGGTAGAGAAAGATATTGAAATAATCAAAAAAAAAAAAGAAAATTTGCGTGATGTTTTTTTTCTTTGGAATTGAATCACGTCAAAATTTTTGTATTGAAGTTGAAGGTAATACCTTTGAACAATATTTATGATTTTTCTCTCAGTGAATAAAAACTTATTCACCTCCTCTTTCGAAAAACCAAAAAAAGTATTTGGTAACGCTTGATTAAGAATATAGTTATATGCATTTGTTAAGTGATAGTCACTTTTGGAAAACTCTATATCTATATAATTACATGGAATAAAGAGACAAATAAAAAAGTAAACATTCTGAAAGAATTGAATTTCTGATGAACTAGTGGAAGAATACATCAAAATCAATTATTTGTCGATAGTATAACTAGAAAGTAAGAAAGAAGAAAAAATAGGCAAACACTTATAAAGAAAAACATCAGTAAGTGATTAAAAACAGTGAAGAAGGTGTGGCTGTGTATTTTTTTCATCAAGGCTTACACTTGCAACTCTTTTTGAGATCTTTACGTCTTTTGGGTTTATTTTAGTTTTGATTGATCACTATTGTTTTTTTATCAATTTTAGCATTGCACATTTCTCAAGACATCAGAATTTCGGGACATTCGCACATTGATGACTTATTATATCATCATCAAACATTTCAGATGATATTGGCTTTGTGTACTTTCATAAACTCGATATTACGATAACATTCACAACTATCAGAGAAAGTTTGCTCATCCATAGGATAGGTAGTCGACACTATAGGCACTATTTTCTAATAGAATTTAATTCAAGTTTATCTAGTACCGATACTGATGAGAATTGATACACATATGTTGCTCATAGTTGATTGAGTTTCTAAGCGTAATCAACGTTGCTATGTTTTTACTTTTCTTTTTTTCTGTAAAGCATGAAAGATGACATGTATTTTTTCTTAATGGTTGCCTCTTGCTTGAGAATAAAATAGAAGCATCTCAACGACCTAAAAGAAAATTACTCCTGCTGGGTTTCGCTTTTATTATAATATTGTATGACTTCTACCAAGTCAAACAACGTTCTCTTTCTTGTCGTTAAATTTTCATTTTCTCTTCTTGTCTTGTTGTGTTGTGAATAGCATACACATTGTTACTTTTTACATGGCTGAAATATTGTCAGTAAAATGTTCGTGTTGCAAAAAACCGAGCATTGCTCAATGTGATGGATGCTGCAACTGTTTCTGTTCGACGCACTTCCGGGAACATCGTCATTATTTAGATACTCAATTCGCACAATTATGTCATGATAGAAGTAATCTACCTCATCAGATCATAGATCATTCATCGAAGATCAAACAGTCTCAACTAAAGACTATTCTACATGATGTCAATCAGTGGGAGGATCAAGCATTGAAAACTATCACACAAACAGCCGATCGTATACGAAATCGTATTAAGGAACTGATGACATCGAGAACTTCTACCATCAAAGCTGATTTAGATCAAATTTCGACGGAATTACGAAAATATAAATTCGAGAATAATTATTTCGAGCAGGACATCAAACACTTACGTGAGAGACTCAATCAAATTCAAATCGATCTTGGTCAACATAAACCTCGTATCAAAATATCCATTCCACCCATCAAATTGAACTCACGTCTTCAAAGCTCACTCGAACATGATATTCATCGCGAAAAGGAATACTTCCTTGATGGAACACTCTTATGTCAAGAACATCAAATTCAATTGAATCAATTTTACGGAAAACAAAATCAAATGTGGCGGCTCATTTACAAAGCCACACGAGATGGATTTTCTAGTACGGATTTTTATCGCTGTTGTGATAGAAAAGGTGCAACATTGACCGTGATTCAATCGTCAAGTGGACATTTATTTGGTGGATACACATCAATCAATTGGGAAAGTCATGAAAATTGGAAATGGTCAGTGGATATGGATGCCTTTCTATTCACACTAATTAATCCGTATAAAATATTGCCTACTAAATATCAAATAAATGCTGAAGGTCGAAATGCAACTGGTTGCAAAACAACGATGGGACCAACTTTTGGTCTACGGGATATTTGTATTTATTCAGATAGTAATCAAAATGCTCGCAGTAATATTATGTTTCCTAGTGATTATATTGATTCAACTGGCAAAGGACGTCTTACATTCACTGGTTCACACTATTTCAAAACTGTTGAAATTGAAGTGTATGCTCTAAAGCAGAAATGAGATTTCAACTGTCATATGTCCTATTTAACTCTCTTGCCAAATAGAACTTAAAATAAATTCTTTTTAGTATCGAAGCACACTGAAATAAAATAGAAGAGTAACGTAAGAGCAAACTTAACATTCGAATGCATGCTAATTTTTCTCAATACCATAACGAATAACCTTTAACTCTTCGAATGTATCTCTGACGTTGTTTTTATCTGTAGAAAATCTTTTAAGAAAAAAAAAATCTGTGCTCACTTATGGAGATAATATTTTATCAGATCGAAATGTCCCGGATACTCGTGAAATTCGAATGCTATGACCTCTATTAATAAGACAGGTGAAGATAGTCTTTATGAGAACATCAAGTCTATCAGTTACTCATGTTTATATAGGACATGATTTGCAGTTAATGGGAATGAATTCTATGTCTATTTCAACTTGACTCAATCAAGCATATATGTCAAAGTATACCATTAATCGACTTGTCATATTTTCGAACTTTGATCGAGACCGAAGATCTGTTACATCTCGATTGTCCAAAACATATTCAGTTAACAATGAGCACTTTTCTACACAATAACGAGAGTTAATCATCAAAGTCAATCCTTTTAACAAGACCATACTCAACTATTTCAAATCGACAACAAACGATGCGTCATTTTAACACTCCGAAAATGATACTACTCGATTGTGCATAATGGCTGAAACTATTTGAGAAATAATATATGTGTTTATGAGCTATGATAATCTTCGAGTTACAGCAGAAATATAATTTTGAAACAAAGAAATGCACTCTATCACACGTCTTTCGAAACACATGCTTTTAATTGATGTCATTATTGATGTTAATTGATCGAAAATAGTGGAAACAGATGTTTTACATTGTAAAATATGTCGTAACACATATTTTTAATGTGTTTTCTTTATCTATGTCGATTGTTTCATCGAAAACGAAATCACATATGTTACATGGTTCGATAAAATGTGAGTGAGTAGAAAAAAGAACAAAAGTCAGTTTGCATTGTTAGAATCAGTAGTAGAATGCTTCTGGTTGAGTTTGAACAGGTCTAAAATGCGAATTAAAAAACTTTTTTTAGAGAAATTAAGAAGTCAATTGTTCACCCTCTATCGAAAGGACTAATTTCTCCGAAACAATTGCACGGAATGCCACAGAAACAACAACCATCAGGACCCACACCACAACATATCTATTTAAAAAAAAAAGAGAGATTGTTTTAAAAATAAAAACAGAATATTTTCATGATAGACTAACCGGAATACAAAAAAACATATTTTATTACGCAGGTAAATTATTAAACTTGTCGTCGTTTGAATGCACGTGTAACTTTGCACGATGTAACGAAATTAAAGATATGCTTGAATGAAAAAGCATGCGTGTTCCTTTCGTCAAATACGTCATTCGTTTAATAACCATTTTTCTTTTATGTCTTTTAGCTAGATAATAATGCATTTCGACTGTCACTACAAAAATCAATTTAACAACGCATTTGAATTCTTCAAATCATTTTTGAAAATTGTTCATCGTTGATTCCTCATGCTTTCTTGTGTTTTTCCTTGTTCGAATGATCCAAATAGAAATCTATTGAAAAATCAAATTACTATGTTTTCATTGCAGAATAGTTATTTGAACATTAGCCTTTATGGTATACTTCAACGTCTGTGTATCTACAAGCATCACTGCCACAAATTTTCACGTCTTCTTTTTTTTTTAAACACAGAGAGAAACAGAGTGCTGTCATGACATGATTTCTCATCATAGTTTCCTTTCGACGATCAAATTTGAGATCAAATTCCCTCATCCGGATCTATTTTTGAGTCGAAGTTTACATGAAGATCTAAAGTTATCAGTAAATGTTTCAATAATGACGAACGGATGTACACAACTCTACACATATCAATTTTCGCAATTTCTTTTTAGAGTAGACTTATCCTGTGTGGCTTTACTAGAAGATGAAATCCTATCAATTTTTCTACACATTATTTTAAAAAAAATATTAGTCGCCCTAGAAATGATTATACTTGCTTATTGTGACATATCTGTTTTGAAAACGTTTCTTTTCAACAATACAAAACTTTGAAATTCAGTATTTCGATTAAATATTCGATAAGAATATAATCTTGCATATTTTCAAATTATTCGATTGATTTCACCAAACCGTAGTATAGATGATCTGTATCATAAAGCTCCTTCATCTAAGAATTAAATTAACAACAAATTTAAATGTTTGATCGATAGACAACTTACACAGATTTAGCTACATTAGAATGATAGTTTGGACATCGACATATTACAAAGTTTATTTAGCTTAATGCATTTACGTACAATGTGCAGACATAGATATAAAAGTATTCACTCGAGTTTCAAAAAAATGCAGCCTTGTCACACGATGTCTCACAAATCATAATCTTATAATAAATTCGAATAACTGCAAATGTTGTACTTCATCTTGCAGTATATGGGCGCCTAATTTACAAACTTGTGTTTATCTGTCATTGAAGTTTTTTCTCTTGTAAACATATAATCTAGAAATAGAATTAGTTCACAACAATTCTTCGTAGTCATCATCGAAGATTCATCAAACGTATACTATTTTCTACGTTCGCGAAAAGCTTACTTAAGACACAAATTGTATATTGAGCAAAAACAATTTGCTACAGCTAAGCATGACTGAAAAATCATTGAGGTTATAAAAGTGTAATACTATTTCTGTCTCATGTAATAAAAACGTTTTACAATAATGAAAATACTGATACATTCACTCAAATAATACGACCAAAAACTATCTTTTAGCATATGAAGTATTTAATCGTATATGATCATAGACTTTTTAAATCGTAAAATACTACCATTCTACATACTCTGAAACAAAGTGGTTATGATAAAATTGTCTACCTAAAACTGTTGCAATATAGTCTTTTGTTATGTTGTTTCTCGAAACAACTATAGAATTATTTGCGATGTCTACAACGAGAAAAGGTTTTACTAAATCCCATGCTAAAGCACAGGAATCATACGTATTTTTGTTAATTTTTTTCAATTATGTTGTATTCATTGAGTAAGAGCAGACCATATAATCATTTTTGGTTGCAGCAAACTGATATTATAAGGCAATAACAATACATACTATTGTATATTAACCACTGCGCTACCTGTTGTATTTTACATTCTGCATACAACAACTATTTGTTTATCAGCTTGTAGAAAAAACTTGTTCGATAAAATGTACCATTTGAGCTTATTTCCATGGAACTGTTGCATTAAAAGTATTTTTGAATAGACTTCTTATTAGTTGAATAGGACCAAAGCTAGCTTTGTCAAAATTTTTGTAAGGATTGCACAGATCAGAAGAACGACATAAACGGTATCAGCTAGTATTTTTTCTGCAATCATCATCAATCATTTTTAACGTAATATTGGAAATTTTGTACTCACAAACAGAGTTAAGTATAACTAATAATGTTAAAAACTATTCGCTTTATACAGCTGAAATGAATTATTCATAATTTGAATAAAGACTCGATTTTATTGGTTGCCTATTTGTTTCAAACAAATGATCGACGAAAAAAAACTGTCCCGATTGATGATTTCATTCCTAATAACTAATATCGAAAAGCAATATCTTCTATCACCATGTCTTCGTCCTTACAATATGTCTCTGGTACAGAGATACTATAAAAAGAACAAGTTACTATAAAAAAATAACTCTTGTTTATTGAGTCTTGTTGACTATTTTTCGTTTAAAAGAAAAGTCAAAAAGGACAACAATGTGTTTTTTTCTAAATGGCATACTCTTATTAACGAAAAAAGGATTAGACAAGTTCCATCCTTTGAATAGACTTGTTTTTATTCTTATTTGAAAGAACACATGGTTTTGGTATTGTTCATTGATCACTTGTTTGCTAGCTACTTTCACCACATCAGCAAAAATCTCTTCTTTAGCTTAGAATAAATAAAATGCTATTAGAATCCATGGCAAAGGTAAGTAGACAAAGTGATTCTACCAACGTTTCGAAGATATGTGTCAGGTCAACAAAGTCATATAGTCAACTAATCAAAATGTATTGAACCGATTTGAATGCGGCAAGAGTACTCATCGAAGAAAGAATTGAACTCGATTCAAGTCTGAAAAACTTGCAAGATCATGTTGCTAAGACTATATACTCATTTGGAAATCTTTGAACCAAGCTACAATATCTACTTTTCAAAGATATATGACGCTTTTGTAACTTTTTCTCTCAAGCTCTCTTGAATTTGTTGTAGAGTGTCTCGCATTTCCGGTGTCCTATACAAGCAAGATTCGATTATAGGCCATATTTGATCATGAGAAGAGTTTGGTCGTAGCAATTGCTCATCATTTAGTCTTCTTTGTCGAATATCATTATCACTTGTATCAAATTCATAAGGTACTTTTCCTTGTGAGCAAGTTTCCCACATTAAAACACCAAATGAATAAACATCGGATGCTTCAGAATAATTTGACTTATCTGTACTTTTGAGAATTTCAGAAGCACAATATCGTACTGAAATAAGTTAATTTAACCAGATTTTTTGATGAATTTATTAGATTCATTTGAAAGACGAAAACATTTGAACAACATAAATTACTTAGTACAATATCTTTACTACTTATGTAAATCATAGCATTCAGAATCTGTAAAAGAATTGTAATGAGAACTTTAGTTGATGGTTGAAAACGTTTACTTTGTAACAATATCTGAAGATTACCATATGTAGCACATTCTTGCAGTACCATAGGTAATCGATCATTATTTCCAACGAAACCAAAAGTATGTATAATATGAGGATGAGAATTGAGCGTCAAATAGAATGAAGCATCATGTTGTGCTGTTTCTTTATTCAAGATCATTAAAATAATTGGTAGTTCTCGTTTTGGTATCCAATCTGCCTCATAAAATTTACCATAATGACCATTAAGTGGATTCTTCTTTCTGACATTAATATTCAATTGATACTCATAAATTTCTATTGACCTTGAAAGCAAATATTATATTTAAATTTTTAAGAAATAAAGGTGTCGAAAGATTCTTAAATCCGAAAAAAATACAAGTGGAAACTAATTTCAAAAGAAAAACTTAACACAACATAATTTTGTTTTTCTCTTTCAGATGCAAAGTCTTGAATAATAACTCTATAATTTCTTCCTGTTTAATGCTCTCATCATATTATCTTTACAGATTCATTTCACTTACTCAGGAATAAAATTAGACAAACGCTTCTTCATGTCAGTAAAATTGTATCGTAATTGTGGTTCATTATACCAACAATTTATTAATATTCCATATTTGTCTATCACATTTTTTTGGTATTGATAATTTTTCACCTTTCAACTTTCGTTGTCGAATATCATTATCACTTGTATCAGTTCCATACGGAACTTCTCCCTGTGAACAAGCTTCCCACATCAAAATACCCATCGAATAAACATCAGATAATTCCGAATAATTTGTTTGACCACATTGCTTTCAACAATTTCTGGTGCAGCCTATCGAATTCAAATAGATTACTTTTAAACGATGGATCATTTATACGACTTAGAGAAATATTTGTTAGTTTAACTAGATTTCCTTTTACTTCAAATGGATTCATCTGAAAGACTAAAACATTAGCACAACGTAAATCACCATGTATAATATCTTGTTCAATAATATAAATTATAGCATCAACAATTTGTGAGAAAATTGTTACAAGTATCGTTACTGATGGTTTAAATTGTTGACTTTGTAATAATTTTAGTAGATTACCATGTGGAGCACGTTCTTGTATTAACATTGTCGATCGAGGATCATTTTTTACTAAACCAAATGTCTGGACAATATGTTCATGAGAACTAAATTCAATATAAAATGAAGCTTCACGTTCTGCTGTTTCTGTATTTATTACAATTAATATAATCGGTGGTTTATTCGTTTTTATCCATTCTGCATTATAAAATATTTGTCCATGGTCATCATGTAGTTGATTGCTTATTTTGACATCAACATCTAGTTCATATTGAAAATGTGATCTTGAAAATAAAAATCAAACATTACGTTTTTGTAGATAAAAATAATTTATTATCTTAGTTCAATTGTCTACACTTGATTTACTTACTCAAGATTAATACTAGAAAGTTGTGTTTTTATAACTTTAAAATTATCTCGTAATTGTGGTTCATTGTACCAACAACTTTTAATAATAGACCAAATTTGTCTATCACACATGCATGGTCTAGGTAATTACTCACCATTTAACTTTTTCTGCCGAACTTCTTTGTTAGACATTGAAGAACCATAAGAAGTTTGGTCTTGTGAACGAGCTTCCCACATTAATACTCCCATCGAATAAATCTCGGATAATTCAGGATAATTTAACCGACCTGCACTTCGAAGAATTTCAGGCGTACAATATTCCACTGGAATAGTTGATCGTCTATCGTCTAATAAAGACGGTTTATTGGGTCATGCTAAAGCAAAATTGGCTAGTTTAACAAAGTTTTCTTCAGGTTTAGATGAATCCATTTGAAAGACAAGAACATTCGAACAACGTAAATCATCATGTATCATGCCTTTGCCAACGATGTAAACCATTGCATCAATAATCTGTAAGAAAATGACAATGAGTACCATGGATGATGGTTCAAATAATTTCTGTTTTAATAGTTCTTGAAAATGACCATGAGATGCTCGTTCTTGCAATAACGTAATAGTTCCAAAATTATTTTCAACAAATCCGAATGTGTTGATAATATCTTGATGATTGTTGAGTTCGTTGTAAAATAATACTTCGTGTTTTGTTGGGGCTTCACTCATTTCAATCAAAATAATGGATTTCTTTCTTCTTGATATCCATTGAGCTTCATAGATTTTACGAAATCTACCACCTAATAAACCATTCCTTGTTACATCAACATTAAGTTTAAAAGTGTAGCTTGTCGATGGTTTTAAAGGAAAAAGCAACGACTAGTTCATTCACAAGAAAGATGATTCATCATTTTCGAAATATTCTAAGTAATTATCAAAGATTGAATATTAATATAGAAAAACAACTGAATAAATACTAATTAATAAGAACTTATTGAATTCAAAGTAAGGACAAATTTCTTACTGATATGATAAAATAGGTATTCGAACATCTAAGACTTCAGAAGGTTTAATGATAGATAACGAATTTTTTATATCTTCAAAAGTTGGTCGCCATTCTCGATCATTTTCCCAACAAGATTCCATAAGAGTCTAATTTTACTTTTACAACTAGATTATTATCAACAATATATGAATAAGGAATTTCACTATTTGATAAAGCTTCCCACATTAAAACACCCATTGAATAAACATCTGATTTTTCTGTATAACTTGATTGATCATTATTTTTTTCTCCATAGATTTGACGTATTTTACGAATATCAATACCAAATTGATATTTTTCTATTTGAATTTTCGATTGTATTGCCATTGCTTTATTAAATTACTTATTTATATGTTATTAATAATGATATTTCTAAAACATTGATATCATCAAATGTTATCATATTGTACAATTTTATACATTTGTTATAAAAATCAAGATACTTTTCGATAATAATTAGTTAAAATTTCTAAGCAAAGTCGTTTCAATTAGAAGATATGGACTTGATTATCATACAGCGATTAGTTTATATATATATTAATCAATCATGGTTTGATAAAAATTTCTTTCATAGAATTTATGGATAGATGCCTTGTATTTGCAAAAAAAAGTTGTCTTATCTACATGATTCAATCATAATTTTGATTTTTAAAATGCAATTGAACTATTGTTTGAAAATCGGTATGTGAATGATGAAAATTGAGTGTTTTTTAATCATCACTAATAAATGTTTGTACATAGTTACATTTAAATTGCTCATAAGATTATTATCTGAATTAAAAGCCCTCTTCTCAGAAAATTCAGTTTTTCGGAAAAAATAAATTTTAGAGAGATTTTCAAAAGAAATGTTGATCCTACTATTATATAATTAAAACCCCACAGAGATGGCGCAAACTTATGTCATCTAATACGTGCTTTTAAAAATTCCATTTAAAAATATCATGAATATGCCATTTTAATATGTTTTTTCCTGGACTTGAATGAAAAAATTTATGTCAAAACTTATTTACCGTTTTTGTCAGAAACATAGTTTTCCATCAGAAAAATTGAAAGGAATCTCAACTAGTTCAAGATATAGCCAATACTTTTCTTTTTTTTTTATTTTACAGGTCTAAATAAGAGTAAACTTTTGTCTGAACAGATGTTTATAATTGACTTCTGTTTTGAAAAAAGAAACCAAGATTTATTCATTCAATTTGTTGTTAATTTTTTGTTTTAACTTTTCAAAATATTTAGTATGGAAACAACGATTTCTAATTGTTATACAAATAATTTTCAAGATAAAAGAAAGTTCAAATGATGATTACAAAAACATAAGCAGTTTAGGTTAATATACACAAGATATCTTTCCGTTCTCTATTTACTCTTTTAAATGTTTATTATTTCAGCTTACCTTTTTCTTTTCTTTCGTTACAACGATGTCATTTAGAAAACAGAATAGACAAAAAAAAAAGGAATGTTTTGGATCTTTTACAAATTGCATCGTTATGTTGATGAAATCGGTGGACAGTATAACCATGTTGAAGGAATGTAGGTGTAGGTAACAGTGTGTGTGGATGAAAAAACAAACTTTGATTCACACTCGCAACTATCCACATCAACATCTAAAATCTACTCGTTATCGGTTACTTTGAGTATCCTACATTACACTCAGTTTTTTGTCTTATTGTGTTAAAGAGCGACATGTTACCAAGATAACTTAGTGTCTATCAGTTGCTTACCAATACAGAATAACAAAAACATTTTAAATTCACATGTACACATTGCAATATCTTTTCAAACAAGACAAAAGCTTCTAAATTAGTGATAAATAATTGAAATTTAATCCAAAAAATTAATTTTTATTTGCAATTTTCAACTATAAAAAACTAATCGAATTCAAAACTATTTATATGAACAAAAATGAATTTCAGATATAAATCATTAACTTTTCAATAATTTTAAACATAAAAAAAGACAAAACATCTATAGTTTTGTTTGTGTGTCTTTATAAAATATTTCTCTTTTCAATGTTGCCTGACGATATGTTTAATTATAAGCGTTATTTATTTATCAATAAAATGTCAAATTCTATTGATATTCTTCTAAAATAAATCTTTGATTTTATTTAAACACATTAATAGAATTTTGTGAAAGTTGAACAATAAAAATAAAATCAAAATAAAGAGCTTCAAATGCTAATAAAATTCTCAAAACTAAATTCTATTTAGCATAATCATTAGTTTTATTAAAATTAATGAAACAATCAATATCAAATCGTTATTTAAAAAAATAAAAATGTTATTTAATCACATATACGATTACCATGCCGTGCAAAGTCTTCTCAAAAGTAGTAAAAGCTGATAAATCGCATTATCGATTTCCACATAAATCAAATTTTTGTAGTTGCAAAGAGCAATGTCTTAATGACCACTTTTGTATCACATATACTTTTTCATCACGAACCTGAATAAGACGAATAGCCAAACTCAAACACAGAGTATTAAGATTCTTGCTATCTCACCATCAAACAACATCTCGAGATTACTCTTTCCAATGGTATGTTGAGAAAGTGGAATTTACTATTGATTTTCACTCCGAACTATTGCTATTTTACAAACAAGCTGATTAATCTGCTCGTGTTCACTATCTAGCCGTTTTTCAACGCTTAAAAATGTTTGTTTTGAATCAATTTTTTTTGGTATGGTTCTATAATATGATACATTTCGAACAAATAACGTAAAAATAATTGAGTTCATACATGATTGTCGGAGATTACGGCTGATGTTCTTGCAAAAACCTCTACTTAATATAAATTCATTTTTCAAATCTTGTTGATTAAAGATTCAACAAACATTAGATATTTTAGTCAACTTGATATTGACAGAATGTTTGATGCGCTACATTTTGTTGTATTTCTTATGAAAACTTGGTCCATGTAGCTCAAAATAAATGAAAAATACAGACTTTTCAAGTTGCAAAAACGTTGGAAGAACTTTTTACCTTGTGTCTGACTTTTTCGCTTTTTTTCCTTCTCATGTTCGTTCTATCAAAAAAAAATGTGTACTAGAAAAATTGTGGCTCAGACATTGATCTTTCTAACGAAAAAAATTGGTTAGTTCGAAAGTCAGTAAAACGGCCTACAAATGCTTGATATTTTTGCAAAGACTTTTGCATCTGTCTTATATACTGGTTGTTCAACAGTCAGGATGTTCATCTAGTGAAGAATTCTTTGGTCAACCATCAAATGTTGTGTCAAGAAGCGGAAAACATCATATATAGATGAATTGGACTGATTTCTGCTTAAAAAATGGGACTAAATTAACTCGATGACTCTAAATCATTTAGTCAAATCGGTGAGAGCACGATGTTTAATTTGGATTGAATCTATAGGAGAGAGGATTACCTATTAATTGTGAAATTTTATACTTTGTAACAAGCTTTCTCTGTATATATATTCAGTTTTCATATGCATCACGTTCACTTGATGAAGTTCTTAAAATACTCGTAATACAAATTTTGGTATCTTACTGTATAATACTGCCGCTCATCTTCTACTATTTACCATCTACTCATATTGACTTGCTTACTTCTTTCTCTCTGATCTGATTACTGGTGCTTTGTTATCAGTGCGCGATCTGCACAGAAAAAAAATACGATATGTTTCGTAAAGTAGCCTATTAAAGAGGGTATGGCTGTGCTCCGATATCTCCAGTTCTATAACACCCACACCCTACTCTTTTCAGATATATATACCAATAACACATGCTTGTAACGTGCGTAAACGATAATAAATGAACGACGTGCACAGATGTCATCTACGGCGAGTGTATGTGCAGCTAAACGACGATCAATGAAGTCGTTAAAAAAATTCAAAATTATCAAGCTATTAGGTCGTACATTTCATAAAAAGATGACTATGATGACCTTATATAGTCTTATTTCGTGCTTTCCTCGGGACAGTTATGATAAAAATGTTCTAGCTATGAATGTGTAGATGTGAATGATGGGAAATGAAACTTCACACCCGCATTCACACCTTCAAATCTGCAAATATTGAGCGTTTTCAGCTTGCAAACAATTTATTTTTTATTCATCATAAAAGAAAAGACAGCGCATTTCAATGCGTTTTTGTTCAATATTATTTGGAGGTTCATTTTCATTGATAAAAGCAGTATGAGTCCCAATTTGGGCACCATCAGAATTGCTATCGGAGATCTTGAAGAGAAATATTTCATTTGATTGCATATGGCTCAGATAATACCACATTTGAGCATCTTGAGCATTACGTGAGACCATATAGTTCGAAATGCCGGTTTGGGATCCTCGAGTCTCTGTCAAATGAATACCATTGTTGATGTCTAACGATCGATATTCACAAATGGCCAAAGGAGTGTTTATGATGGGATTAGAACTCATCGGTCGCCAAACATTAATAATTTGGAAACGTTTGTGCATCACTTTTTTTGGCTTCTTCTGCACCAAGTATTTGTTCCACTTTTAAGCGAGCTTCACGCGGATCCCTGTCCACATGCGGATAGAAAACAAGATTCTTGTGTGTTTGATCACAATGGTCAGCAGTACGTGGGATCGTTCGATAGCGGAATATGTAATTGGAGATAACCACATGGAAGGCATGGAGTCGTTTTTTGAGCAGAGTAACAATATTTTCATAGTATTGTTGTTGCATCTTGCTGTCCTCATCAAATTCATCGTGTATATAACCATCATATTTGAGAATTTCAAAGCCATGAGTATCGAGATCGACAGTATTCTATTTGCTCCGTAAATCATGAATAGTAGTACGAGTCAGTATTCGTACAAGATTTGAGGGTGTCCAACTCAAATTAGGATTTCCATCGACCCATGGATGCGAGCCGTCAATCGTGTGACTAAAAGAAATAGATATCTCCAGTAGTATCGCTACCCATCACTAACTTCAAACAATTTGTACGAATACAATATGTGCATGTAATAAATGAAACAATTAAAGAAGAATGATATTCATCTTTCACTTCTCCTTATCTTATCTAAAGCTTAATACTGTTAAAAATGCACTGAAAAACAGTCATCCAAGGTCAATGTATACCACTTTCATATTTTTTTTTTGCACCGCGTTCTTTTGCTAAATTATTGTTTGATATCGTTAGAATGAAAGATAAGAGAACAAAAGTAAAAAAAAGTGGGGCATCATCATGTGCGAGTAGTAGCACTTGAAACAGATAGACAAGTGTTGCTTTCAGTTGTCGGAAGCAACTCTTAGAAATCAGAGAAAAAAATGCTCAAAGCAATAGATTTGCACACTATCGATCTTTGATAAACAGCCATGAACGTTTTTTTTTATGTTCATAGTTATTTCTTGACAATATTATTCATGTATTTTTGGAAGTATAATTAGGAAACTGATCGGACTTTTTGTCAGCTAACATATATACGTACGACAATCTAGAAAAAGTAGAGTACAACTGAAGTAAGTTATGAACAGTGATTTGTGGCTAGAATAATAGATTTGTGATAGACCAGTAGTTCGAGACAAAGCAGACAAAAATGTAAGATACACTTCACTCTAAGTATCCATTTTTTTTTCATTTCTTTCTTGGTCATTTGGTAGAAGAGAGAAAATTGTACAGCATTTGTGAAAAATCAGCTTGGCGACTAGAATGGAAATCGTTTCAGTTCGAAAGAACTACAACAGATGATTAAAAAAAATGTATATCCAATAAATATTTCATCTTTTTCGAACATTATTATATCAGATGTAAATTATTCTGAAACCATCGTAGACGTTAACACACATACAACCATTCAGCAAAAGCATGCCTTCATTAGCTTTGTACTTTATTCTCAATCGTTTCTGATAGAATGATAGAAAAAGTATATAATCCTTGTTTTCACTTCAATTCATTATCGTTGTAGTCACGAACATCATCAATCCACCTACTCTTACTTTTGATATCTTAATTGAATAACCGATGAAGAAAAGAAGAGATTTGACGGATACACTGATCAACTAACACAAGGTTTCTTTATATAAACTTATCATAACAACAACATTTACAATAGAGAAGTAATATCCACAGATATGCTGCACACTTTCTAAATAAAAGGACAGTATTTCAACAAATATTGGTACAATCGATAAAATTGATGCGTACGTTCATGCAATCTAATTCATCAAGCTTTGTTCCTCGCCAAATGTACACCAGCGTAGTTTCATAAAAAGGAAAAAACTTTATGAAAGATATTATCATCACTTATAATAGCGCCATGTCCAAATGGATGGTTCATAAAGACTGTTTCTTTGCTTGTTCTATTTTATTTTTTATCAATAAGTATATATCTCGGATTAGTTCTGCTTTGACATTTTAGAAAACATTCGCTAATAGTGTATCACACAAAGTGATGCAAGTTCATAAATGCTTAAAAGAAATAGAAATTAAATTTATTCGTAGTTAGATAAAAATTTAATCGAAATACATGAAATTTATGATAAACATGTATCTAATTTAAACAAATCTTTGATAAAAATAACAAAAATATAAGTTGAATTTCTTATTGACCTTGAATCATAGTATTCAGAAATAAACTTTATAGAAAAATAGGTTAGCACATAAAAATAACAAATATGAAGATAGTCTTTTTTGAACACTTGCATTAGTATCGATCATAGTTGAAATTTTGTTTAACATTGATTTATAACGTGGATCAACATCAATGGCTATTTCAGCACCCATTCGATTCATAACGTAGGCAAATGAAAACTGTTTTGTTGGTGAAACAAAACCAATACTTCCTCCAACTCCTAAAATTTGAAAATTAAAAAAGTATTCAATGAAAAAAATAAATGAAAATAAATCAAATAACCATTATGACCAAATACTCCAGGTCCGAATAATGGAAAAATGTCATCCATAAGTATAAAACCCATACTAAATTTGGTAGGAAAGTGTATTACAAAATCAAATTCATGTTCAGGTGTATTTGATTTAGTTGCCTGTTTTAAGATTTGTTCATTTATTAATCGTTTATATTTGTTATCGTCTACATCACCAATTAAAGATGCATAAAGTCTTGCTATAGATCGAGCATTGGTTATTCCATTAGCAGCTGGAATTTCTGCTTGATGTGTACTCTTATTATTAAATGTTTCATAGGAAACAGGTAATGATTGATTTAATGTTCCATTTCCATATGGTTTGTAATCTATTGGTGAGACTCGATATTCTTGTTCAGATGGTAAACCAATATAAAATTCAATATTTAAAGGAGTTGCAATTTCATCACGAATAAATTGTCCTAAAGTTCTTTTCATTGGATCAACACGTCGAACAAGTTCACCAGCTAGCCAACCGAATGTCAATGCATGATAACCATGTGTTGTTCCAGGTGGCCATACTGGTTTTTGTTGTTCTAATGTATGGATCATTGCTGTCCAATTAAAAAATTGTTCAAAAGGTGAAGAATCAAAAGGTAATCCAGCACGATGTGAAAGAATATCAGCTACAGTTGTATTTTCTTTGCCATTGACTCCATATTCTGGCCAATATTTTGTTACTAATTCTGAATAATCAAGTAGACCACGTTGAACACAAAGTGCAGCAGCTACAGCTACTAAACCTTTCGATGTTGAAAATACTAATTGTAATGTATCCTTATCATAGGGTTTTACTTGTGTTCGATCGAACCATCCACCCCATAAATCAACAACTAGTTTTCCTTTATGATATATTGCTACGGATGCACCTATATCTCGTTGTTCAAGAAAATTTTCTTTCAAAAAGTCCTTAACAAATTCCCATCCATTGGCTGTCGAACCATAGATATTAAAATCAGCATTTTCTTTTGAAGCAGTCGTTATGATAAGCAAAGACCATATGAAAATCGAATAATGAACCATGACAGACTATTTCAAATGTGTTATATTTAAAAAGAAATGAGAAACAAAAGAAAAATATAATGAAGATTACTTGGCTATATCTATCGTTATTTCATCATGCGAACTACAATAGTCATCGTTATCAGCAGTTTTTTTTTTTGTGTTCTTTTTTTTTCTGTGTGCGCAATAGAAAAGTAAAAGCTTTGAATGGATTTAAAAGACAATCTTGAATAAATACTATTTTTAAGATGAATGGAGGGCACATAAAAATAGTCCACAATGCAAAGTGTAATAAAGAGAATTAATTCTAGTTTTATTAAAATACAAGATGGTCGTTCAAGCTGCACATTATCACTAGCTCCAGTTTAGAATGATTTCAAATCTTACTAGTAGAAATTGATTCGTCTCTCTTGAAAGCACAATCTAAACTGATGTTTCACTTCTGACTATAGAGTTATCGTGATGAATTCATCTAACTTCAGATGAATTAAATAATATACTTTTAATTATTAATATCACAATTTTTTATATATATTCAATTCTTTAACGTTACTTTCACTGAAATGTATATGTACGAATGAGACCCTCATGAGTTTAGGTGTGTAATTCGTTAGGAGTGATTGTGGTTATCCACACTCGCACTTTCAAGTTTTTGTTCTTAAACAAAAGCTATTTCTAAGTAAAACATTATTTTTTTGTAGGAATATGCCGTGAATTGAAATTCGTACTCCAATCTCTCTGACATTTAAACGAAAGAATTTCTGTCTACTTTATTCCACTGAACCAACTAAACGTATGTAACTTTTGACTTTTATATAAAAGCGATGACGTTGATTAATTTAAGCAGTTCTCGAGGTTATATCTACGACATATTATAAAGTATTCTTTTATAAGTTTGAATAAGATAATTTGTTCTTATATCAAAAAGTTAATTATAGTTTATCATGGTAGAGATAAACTCTAAAAATCTTATCAAAATATGTTTTGTGCGCAGTAAGAAAGAAATTCGAAGGACAAACTTAGATATCAATGTTCATACAATTGAAAGAAACGCAAAAAAAATGAATTAATGTTCTTTGCAGTTGATAAGAAGATTAATCTGTTCCCTTGAAACAAAGTTGAGTACCTCCGAATAGCTGTATAGCTATATGCATACAGTTACTCAAGAATATAATAAGATAAATATCTATAGTCATTCGTATTTTTTTGAATTGGACAGCAACCACGAACGATTAACTAAATCTGTTTTCATCAGAAGACAATCTATACATTGTCAAATAAATGCGTGTCGTTTTTATTTACAAAAGAGCAAAGAATTTCATCCAACACTATTCAAAACAATAATCAGGTTCTTAAAAAGAATCTGTCAAATTTTATTATGACGTCCAAGATTGTTAAATACGAGATGGATCAGAGCACGAGACGAATACTATATCCATAAATAACAAAAAATACCTTTAGTTTATTCTTCGAAGTGCCGTAATCTAGAAATACATGAACAACAGACATCCACACCCATCCAACATTCAGAATATAACATCAATTGATCAGTAGATCATTCTTTTTCCTCCGGTTTCATTTATAGATACATCATGATGCCTATCATGCTTGGTTTAACTTTGATCATGATGAGTATCTTATTCATTGTACTCACTTTCATAAGAATTCGAATGTCTCATTTTATGATTTAGTAACAACCAGTGAATATCGCCGTTATTTACTGAGTGATGCTGAAACGTCTTTCAATATTGAAAATGTTAGTATGAAGAAAAAAACTATACCTATGATATCGACCTTGGTCCTCCAAATTCTATTCCAAAAAGGATCATCTTCTGAGTGAAAGAGCAAACAGATAAATACAATTTAATAAGACTGAATTTCCAGTATACAAAAGAAATTGACACCATCCATAATGCAATGACTTCTACCTTGCCAAAATAGCAGAAAAATGGCCAATGAAACGAGAAAAGATTAATTATTTGAACGACTCCGAAATAATTTCAATTTCTGCGTTTGAACATCTTCAAAGAGTCAAATACACCTGAAGACTGAGAAAGAATTTCTTGGGTGTGAATCTAGGTGTGAGTATGGATGTGGGTGTCGATGAGTGTGAGTATAGGTACAGATCTTTTTTTCATCCCCACCCACCCACACCCTAAATGTAACTATTCATCATTACATACTGTTAAATCGTTGCTTGGTTTTCATTGAATATTCAAATAAAGTTTTTGTATGTTAATGTTCATCTATCAATAGGACTATTTTTAATAAATTAATGTTAAATGTCATTCGATGATTCATCATCATCGAAATTACAAGACACACACACACACCCAACATTACTCCCACAATTCGTAACATATCCTGTATATCCTGTTATAACGAAAGATGGATGTTCATGTAGAATTCAAAGTGATTGTATTGAAACAAGTAAAATTTTCGATTCTTACTCAAATATTCTCTATTTTTCTGTATCAGGATGGAATGTCGACTGTTCAACAGTAGAAACAGTATTGAGATCGACTCTTGAAGGTTTTTACAATTAAATGTTTATTGATTTGATTAAATATTATAGAAATACAACAAATCCAAGATTGTGTACACTTACTATCAATGTAATGAATTCATCATTACGAAGTCACTTTTCGATGAACTGTTTATTGAAGAATGGCAAATCAATGTATAGATTTCATCATTCTATGAGCAATGTTCCTCTAGTCACTGATTATACACAAATCAAACACGAACAAGTTTTCTCTATATTGTCTCTCGAATTTGAGGTTTCTATGGATGAATTACTGTTACTCTTCAATTCATAGTTCGAATCAGAGATCATCGTTATCTGAACCATGTCGGATCTGTCACTTAATTTTGTTTTTGGTCATTATCTTTCTCCATATAAACAAAGTAACAGCTAATAGATGGACACTACTGATTAAGGATTGATAAACGTAAAACTAGAAGTCTGTGTAAGAGCGATGAATGAATATGGCACCTACGTCTTCTTTCTTCCATCAAAGAAAAACATGGAAATTTTCGAAAATTTCATAAGATTCGTTCTCTTAAGACGATGTAACACAAAGAAGTGCACAACCGAATGAATGATATTGTTTTCAATCCTGTGTTACGAAATGTGAGTTGTACACCTTAGTTTTGTGAATGTTTTCTATTCATAATGAAAGAAAAAAACAAGTCCAACACACTTTATTTTGTTTTACTCCCACATCACACTTCGATCAGCAAAGATCGATCAGGTTTGCTACGAAATTTCAATTAGTTCGAGTAATGCTTATTCGAGAAAAGGTCTATTTAAGAATAAACTTGATAGATAGAATACAACCAATTCTCCTGATTTCATTTACCAATACCCATTTCTAAGAGATATGAATTTATAATATAGAATTATTTATTAGTTCAATGGTGAAAATTTTTTGATCCGATTCTTCTTTTTAAAAAATTTCAGAATAAAGCAATGTTTCATTGAAATAATTATGGTTCTCGATGTCAATCAATGGCAATCTTCGTTTCTTACATATCATTGCCAGTATGCAGTAAACGTATATTCACCAGATGTTACTCTCACAGAGATGGTACCTGTTACGTGATTTTCAAATAAATCACTCACTCCATGCACATTTGTAATCAATTGCAATTCATCATTTTGATATTCTCTCATCCAAACTATTTCATCATCACACATTAGTTTCAGACAATGACCTTTCTTGATCAATGGATCAAATAAGATATTTGCATTCATATTGTTTGGTATGGCCACTGACAATATCACGGAGTCAATTGATGTTCGCATCCATTGCACTCGAACTTTGCCCTTGATAGTCACTACTTCTGCTTCGGTATAGTTCAAGAGATCAGCAGCATAGGACATTCTTGGATGAACAGTGATCGTGTTCAATGCATTCAACTCAATACCCGCCAAATATCGATAGAACCATGCACCAATACTGTTAAACATGTGATGATTCAACGATGATCTTGCTTCTGTCGGCAAGCTATTCCATTGTTCCCATGTAGTTGTAGCATTTTGAATAGGATTGTTAAACATGTAGCCATAGGATGGATAGGAGGTTGATAAAGCAAGTTTTAAAGCAAGATCATGGTATCCTTCCTTGGAGAGAAGAGGATACATGGCAACTACACTAATAATACCTCCAGTAAAATAACCAGTGTTCATGAGACTGTCGATTAATGACTTGAGTACAATAGCATGAAGCGATTCAGGTATCACATTGGACAACGCCAAAGACAATATGTTTGCTGATTGACTTCCATCTGCATAACCATTGACACTTGAATTATAGAAAACATGATGCCATTCTTGAGTCAACTGTTGATATATTTGTGAATATTTCTGGACATTATCGGTCCGATTCAATAATTCACTCATATTGATGAATGTGTACACATCGCGGAGAAAAGCATAGGAGGACACCAGTGAATTGTTCTTGATTTTTTGCACTGGTACCCAATCACCCCAATGATAATACATGTTCGCTAATCCAGTCTTCTTGTACTCGTCAATCAAAAGATCAATCCATCCTTGAATACCTATATAATATTTTTCTATGATAGTAACATCTCCTGTGTGTTCATACAAATACCAAGTAATAGTTACATACGCTGTACCCCAGTTTGGATCAGCAGGAATGAAACCTGTCATGAATGGCACTGTGTCACTGACAGCACCATCAGGAGTTTGATTGTCTTCGATCATAGTCAGAAAGTTTAAATAGAAGTTGACATAATCAAAATTATATAATGCTTCATCGACACTGAGTCCGGCATCACCCATCCATCCTGTTCGATCATTTCGCTGAGGACAACCGTAAGGTAATGACATGGAATTGCTTAGCTGAGACCAAAGAATATTATGCTGAATCTGATTCAAAACAATACTACTGCTACTAAAATTACCGATTAATGTTGTCTCACTATGAGCATTGTAACATTCGACATCATTCGAATTGATATTGTTATAGCCATTCACTAACAAATAACGAAAACCATGACTAGTAAAAAGAGGCTCGAATGTTTCGTTGCCTGTTCCATTTAAGATTACTGTGTCCATCACAGCAATACTATCTAAATTTTCATAGTACAATCCGGCAAAATCAATGCCATTTGCACCACGTGAGTATCGTAGTTCGGCATAACGCAATTGGATGATGGTAGATTTAGTCGCATTTAATGAAGATAATTTACACCAACCGGCAAAGTTTTGACCAAGATCGAATACTTGACCATTGACGAAATCTTGAGAAATAGGCTTGAGTACACCGCCATCAGTAAGACTAGCACCATGAACTCCTGCGAGGAGACCTGAATGACCTGAAGTTGCAATATGCAGTGCATCAGGACCGATACGAATAGGATCCATCATTTGTAATGAGAATTGACCACCAGCTGTGAAATTTACCGGTGATGGCAAGGTAGAAGCATTGATCCACAATGAATTGGACTTGGTAAAATTTGCACATGACCAACAAGAAAGTGTTGCTCGAAGATCCATTGTTGTGCCCATGTACACAGAATCAAAGCGATGTTCGCCTTCTCGACCTAGCCACGAAGAATCGGTGACAATTGACTGAACAGAACCATCGACATAGTGAATATTCAATTGCATCAATACACGAGGTGGACCATATTGCTCGGCGAGTGCAGTGTGTGCACCAAGTGAAATCGCCCATTGCTGTCGATTGTACCAGCCTTGCCCTAACACAATGCCGATGCCAATCTGTTCCATAGTACTGTTTATTATTTTAGTGAGATCATACGAAGCATAGAGTGTACGTTGTTGGTATGTAGTCCAGCCAACATCTAGCCGTCGTGATGAATCAATCAATTGACCTTCAACATACAAGTGATAATAACCAATGCCACTGATGAAAGCAGTAGCAGACTGAATTCTGATCGATTTTAGATTGACGACAGTACGTAACTGATTCATATTAATTTCATTACTACCAATCCATTGACCTGTCCAATCTTTGATAGAAAAGAGTGCAGTACGAAAATATGCCATGTACCATTGACTTTCATGTTGTGTCGTGTTGTATTTGATCATTACTGTGTAGCGCGTATCAGAATTGAATCGTACACCGGCATAAAGAATATGTGAGCATGACGAAGAATGCACATAGTTACTATTCCACATCAGTTGACTAGTGACAGCATCGTGTACCAGAATGTGATAACCCACTTGCTGTATCCCTCTGACCAAATGTCCAACATCATCGTATTCATTAGCTAATTGCCATGAGAAATGTGGTGTATGTGTATCAATAACGATATCAGAATGTGTATTCACGTCCATATGTTGAATACGAACATGATGAGGTGTGATAAATGTTGAAGAGCAACATTTGTCAGATATTCTGAAATCATTAAGAGCAACATTGTTGCCCTGGATAATCAACAGTAGAACGAGTTTTAATACCAACATAAGAGTAGAATGAAGAGACTCATATATGAATTGTGTGGCGAGAAGATAAACGAAAGAAAAAGATAACTATTTCACTTGCGATGATGGCGACATGTTTTTCAAGTAGGCTACTCAGATAGTGATACAGATAACGACTTTTGTTGGTTAATTTTTTTTTAGAAACAAGTATTCTGTATCGTGTCTGATGCGAAAAAGTCCATTATAAATCAATTATAACCAAAAATTTATCATGAATATCGAAATTTCATCGATTGTTCTGATTACTTTCATTTACTACCGATTTCATAATCATAAAATTAATTAAAAATGATTTTTTTTTAAATAATTTCAAATAGGCTTTAATTGAAATTAATCAGAATTATCAACGAAATTTCGATATATTTTATTATTTTTCGATTATAATCGATTAATCATCGCTAAAAGGACGTATTTTGTCAGCTTTGCCGAATGTGGTGGCAGTTTTGCAAGACCCTCAATGATGCCTAAGCTGGTTTTTGACTTGTAGAGTTGCTGAGTGTTGGTTTTTTTTCTTTGACTGATTTCGAACTTAATTATTGAATCAAAGATTATGAAAAACTAATGACTATGTAGAATTTTTAAATAGTTTGAAGTTTATTTGCTCTGTTATTTGACTTTGACTTGAATATCAAAACTAATCGAATGATTCAAATTTGAGTTTCGGCTACTTCTGCTAATGTTATTTTTCTCCAGACATAAACCGATTTCAATACTTACAGTCAAGATAAGACATTAATTTGCAAGAGATGGCGCAACTGGTTTTCTACTTCCTAATCCCAGATCTTAATAATAAAATATTTGACTTTCGTTTAAGAAAAATACATAAGCATTAATGCTTTTTATTCATCAGGAGTAAACATATTTTGTCCTATTGTTTCTATACTATTTTTAATCTTCGAATTAATGAAAAAAAGAGATTTTGAAACACTTATTTGTTCTTTCAATAAGCATTCTATAAGAAACTTTCTAATCTTAGTTGAATATCTTTTAAACTTCTTATATTGTTTTTTTAAATAATTTCCACCGATAGATAAATAAATCAGTATCATATGTTGCAAATTTTCATGAAAATAATATTTATAAGTTTTTTTTTTTGTATCAGTGACATATAATAAAAACAAAGATAATTAAAAAAAGAAATCCAATAATATCGAAAGAAATCATTTAGAATCAATTCTTCATGATGACATTATGTTTCAAACTAAATATAGTATATAACTTGAATTTATTTATTATATTTTCATATTTTATTCTTCATACATTAGTCCACTAAAATATATTTTTCAATTACTTTGAAAATAATAATATCCTATTTGTTTTACTTACTTACATCGTTTAACCTACCATAGCAAAAAAAAAAAACAATATGTAGAAAATTATTTTCTTTGCAAAAAAAAAACCCACTATCGAATGACACGAAAATAAATTTTCCGGTCATGTTAAATTTAGATTGTTAGAACGAAAAATAATTGAGTTCTATTAATCATTTCTAAATGGTAACTCTTATATATTCATGCTACTGAAAAATCACGTATATTTTGATATGAAAAAAAAAATGACAACATGAAACAAACAAAATACAATAGATAAAACTGTCCAATTGTTGTTTCCACTGTGTATACTCTTCAGATAAATATGTATACACGATGATAAATGAATAAGAAGCAAAAAAAAAAAAACAAAAATGAGCTTTACAGTCGAGAAAAACATCACCTTAAAAATGAATTAATAAAAATCATGAAGATGAATTTTAAAAAAAAAAAGACTTATACGTCGAAATTGAGAAATGAATAAAAATATATCAAAAGTTCCTTTTTTTTTCTTCCTTTGTTATTAATTAAACATATACTTGTTTTTCGTTTGATACTTTCTTATCATCAGATCCTATACCAAAATAGGATGTACCATCAGAAACCTGTACAGTAGGATAATGATCTTCTTCTGTTGGTGCTTGATGATATAATGGATCGCATATTGGTGATTTTGACTAAAAGAAATTCAAAAATATTATTATTTTTTTTTTAACAAACAATTATAATAAATTTTTATTTACATCCGAACGATTTGCATATTGAAAACGTCGACGAAGATTCTTTATGAATTAAAAAAAAAAAGACATCAAATAATTAGTTAAAAAAAAAAAGAAAATTAAAATAAACTTACATTAATATACAAAATAATAATAACAAGTCCAGTAGATATAAGTAATAAAATGATTATCCAAATCATAGATTTACCAGTCATATGTGTAAAATTTCTCCATTTTTCACATAATTTATTAAAATTAGTTTTAGTTGAATATTCATTATTATTATTATCAATTACATTTATAACAGATGGTAAAACTGAACGAAATTCATGAGAATTTAACTAAAAATAAAAATAAAAATAAATTTTTTAATTTTCTATTCATTTTTATTAATATTACATCAATATCAATTTGATCCATTTTTTTTTCAAAATCTTCCATATTTTCAGCAAAAAATGGCATTATTTGAAATGATGTTAAACCATTTTTTTGAACTGATGAAACAGTTATTTGTGTTATTTCTAAACCATATTTATTTGCAATATTATAAATTAAACCACTAAATAAAACAAAAAATATTTTAATATCGAACAAACAAAAAAAAAAAAAACAACTGAATAAAAATATATTTAATTACTTTTTAAATGTTTGAACAAATTTTTCATCATTAAAAACATCACTTTCAATTTCAAAATCATAAAGAAACCAATTAACTTTATCCGGATCCACTAAAAAACAATAATAATTTATTTATTATAAAAAAAAAACGTTTTTGTGTTTCATTTTGTACTACCTTTTTCACATAATCTTAAATTCATATTACAAACACGAGTACCAGGACAAGGAGTTCTCTATAAAAAAAAAAAAACATTAATACAATATTCTTAATAAATGTATGTAGCTCAAGGCATTCATGTATTCAGTCGATTTTCAGCAGGGTGCCTTTTCGAGTATTTTACTACTATTATGCTGCAGGATCTTAATTGTATATCCTTCTGAGAATTGTCTCAATATACATGAATACTTCCTAGATGTTTGCCTACTTTTTATAACATCCCATGGAACAACTATTACAAAATTCTTAAACATTTGTCTTCTCGATTAATGAGTGTCATAATACACCGCCAGTAGGATTTTATGGAAAATTTTTCAAACAATTAACAAATTGAATATTTAGAAGTTACTTTCTAGTCAAAAAGTTTTGTATGATATACTACTAATAGGATATCATAAACTTAATATATTTATTATGAATAACTAAATATTAAAATCTTACTTCACTACATTGAATTTTATCTGATACAGGTGTCCAATCACATTCACAAATTTCACATCCATCTTCATTTCGTCGAAAACCATACATACAAAACATTCGACATGTTCGTAATGAACAACGATTACATGCACATAATTTACAACCAAATTCATCACGTTGTAAACCATATTTACATTTTAAATTACATTCTAATGGTAAACATTTATTATCAATTTTTTCTTGTTGTTCATTACATTCACATGTTTGACAACCTTAAATAAAAATAATTTTTAATAGAATATTTAATATACAAAAAAACAAAAAAAAATTATACCACTATAATCTTTTCGATAACCATTTGGACATGATTGAATACATTTTAATAATGGACATTCTTGTGGTAATTCATTACATGCACAATATTCACATCCATTTTCATCACGTTTAAAACCATATTGACAAAACATACGACACATAACACGTGAACATTGAATATTTTCTTTTATTATACATTTACATGTTTGACAACCATTTTCATCTAATTGATAACCATTATTACCACAATTTGCACGACATTTTATTTCTGGACAAGATATTAATTGTTTTCCTTCATTTGAAGCACATGCACATATTGAACATCCATTTTCATCAAGTAAATAATTTCCATTTGGACATTGAAGATTACATGTAGTAGATAAATCAGTAGGACAACCAATGTTAAATGTTGGTACTAAATAAATATTTAAAATAAAATCAATACAATTATGAACAAAAAAATAAAATAAAATATATATATATATTTAATTTCTAACCGTCTATTATTGGGTCTACATCACTATAAACCTGATTTATTATAAGACAAAGTAATAAACTTGTTAAAATAAGTTTCATAAGATTAATCATTGAATAGTTGCAAATAACTCGTAATAACTTTTTTCACTTGTATAGAAAAAAAAGAAAAAGCGCAAAAATATATATATATATATTCACTGTTGACGACGATGAAATCAAATGGGCCAATGCACACTACGGCGGAAGGCAGCGGGTAAAAAAAAAATGCAAAAGACTATTTGACGGTATTCTTTTTTTTTTTCCTTCTCTTTGTGTCTCTCTTCTCCATTACGTTATAACATCAACCGACAATTCATCGTTCATTTTCTTTTTTCTTTCCTTTCCTTCCTCGAATAAGTATTATAGAAAAAAAAAAAAGAAAAATGTCCAACTCTTGCGCATCTCGAATGTTAATAGCAGGGCAATAAAAAAAAAAAGAAAGAAAGAAAGGTACATATTGATGACTGTTTGTTGTGTAAAATATATCATGTAAAGATTTCTATTTGCTAGCAAGATTTCTAACTACCAAAATAATATTTGTTCTTCTGAGTGCTATCGAAATGCAATGCACTGTTTTTTTGTTTTTTATCGATTGACAACCTTTCCTTTTTTTACATTTTTTTTTTAACCTTTTTTCTTTTGCATCGAATGATAATAATGAGAAGAAGAAAAAAAAAAAGAAATTGATGTGCCATACAAGCACATAGCAAGACTTTATAATTGTCTATGTATGCGGTCAAGATAGTGCTTGAGAATAAATACCTGCTTGACACATAGGTACATTGTGTACATCAGTTAGACATCGGAAACCTGGTGGACAATGAACATCCTTCTAATTAACAAAATTAAAATTGAAAAAAAATTCTTTTTTTTTCTTTTAATTAAACATACTTGACATGAAGATGTATATTCAATTGGTTTTAATCTTGGTATTGCACATTGACATAATGGACAACCATTTTCTGATTGTGCAAAACCGACACCAGACGGACAAAGAATACTACAAAAAAATGGTGGACATCGATCATTACATTCACATAGATCACAACCGAATAGATCTTTTAAATAACCACTTGGACAATGTTTATTACATTGATCCATTGATGGACATGATTGACATTCACATTTAAGACAACCATTTGAATCAGTTTGATAACCAAGAGGACAATTAAGTGTACATTGAAATGATGTTGGACATACAAAAATTTTTGCTAAAAAGAAAAAAAATAATTATTTAATTGAATATATATTAAGAAATCTTTCGATGATATGAAATAATATGTTGAATTTTCTATTATATTATATTCATTAGTTTTAATCAAAAAGATTTTTAAAAGTCTAGAAATGATCATAACTTGAAAGAGTTTAAAAACTTCAATAAGACTACTTAGATATAAATGTTTGGATAATCAAGATTTTCAAAACTAGTTTTATGACATTTATTTAAAACTTAGATGAATTTTTCTTTTGTTTTTATACAAAAAAAAATTTCAATAATTTCATTATGTTTGACGCTTTCAGATTTTCTCTTTTTATTTTAACTAAATAAAATCATTTTCAAAAAAGTTTCACATAAATATCGGAAAACTAATTTTGGAAGTTGTATTTTTTCAGACAATCTCATCAAAAAAAAACTGTAATTAAACTTGTTAGGTTTAACAATATTGACAAGAATCCTCTCAACTACTCAAATAGTTTTCCCTTCGTTATTACCATCGAGACGAAAATTCAATAATACAGATGCAGTAAACTTATGTCTGCTATTATAAGACTATTTTATAAAATTATTGTCTAAACGATCTTTAATCTACTAATAAAGTTTGTATCACTTTTGAAAGTATAACATCATAAGAAATAATTTTACTAAAAAGATGATCGAAATAGATCTTATTAGTATTTTTTGCATGTAGAATATAACTGTGTGTTTTTTTTTTTCATCTATGAAAGTAATTATTCGCACAAATATAAACTCAATTCAATTAGATAATTTAATTTACATGTTCTTCTCATAACCATAGAATATTCTAAATAGTCATTAATGTCAAATATAATTAAATAAATTTCTTTTCTTATTATATGATAGACGTGTATATTTAAAAAAAGAACAAATTTTCAAATTAATTACAATAGCAAAAAAAATAATAAAATATTAACTTACTTTTAATAGGTATATTACAAATACGTTTTCCACATATTGATTCACAACATTTTAATTCTCCTGGACAATCCGTATCAAATCGACAATCAGGTTGAAGAATTTTTTCTATATTACATTTATTAATAGTTTTATTTAGTTTTGGACAAATACCAGATTTACGTATTGTTTGTGTTCGATTTTTATTTATATCTAATAATTCAATATAATCATTAATATAATCATCTGTTTCATTTAAATCATTTTTATCTAATATTTCATCATCTTCATAATCATAATATTCATCATAAGATGATTCATCATTAATTGTATTTAATTTTATAGTATGATTTTGTATTAAAATTTTTGTTTCACTTGATTTAGCTAATAAACGAGGAGCTAAAGGTAATTGTTGAGAAGATGTTAATGAATTTTTTAAATCACAATAAATACATTTTAATAATAGATTATTTTTATTAGTATTATTACATTTTGGATTTATACGACATATTTCTGTTGATGAATTACAATGAAGAGACTATTTTCGAATAAATAAATTATTTTAAAAAAAAAAAAAATTTTTTTCTTTTTGTTTTTATTTTACCTGACATAGTTCATTAAATTTAATATTTGATTGATCAATATTAGCATTGATTAAAACAATTATTAATAGTATTTCAAATAAAGGTTTAATAATAAAATTCATTGTATAGATTTTCTTTTAACTAAAATCAGAATTATTAATACATATAACCGTCATCATATAATATATTCGTGTTCATCTTAATATTTGATCAAGAGTAAAAAAAAAAAAAAAATTCGCACGTCTTTTTTTTCTTCTACGATTTTCAAGTGGTCTGTCAATATGATACATCCGATCGTTGAATTTCTATACTCATATTCATATCAAAAGAGTGATAAAAAGATATATTAAACACCTTTTAAGCCCTTCTTTTCCTGCTCCTCAAGAACAAAAAAAAAAAAAAGAACGAAACCAGAATATTTTACTTAGTTCACTAAATATTGTTCGTCATGCCTATGAAATATTAGAATAATGAAAGAAGAGAATACAAATGGTAACATTATAATCATAACTAGACATATATATATATATAAACCTAATAGATAGACTTGAGATATAGTTAATTCATAAAAAGTACTTTTTTTCTTGTTTGAATGTTACATAAGAAAGAAAAGCACACATATATATGATAAGTAGCACTTCACTCGTCCTATAAAGTTACCTTTTAGTGAAAATATTTTGATTATTATAAAAACAATGAAAAATAAATATATATATATATATATATAAAATCAAGATATACAATTGATTTTCGATATTCTTTTTAGACAAATAGATGAGAACGTATAAAGTTTGTTATTTGATTATAATAGAATAATATGTGGTGACATTTTTTTCTTCGTCTGAAACATTACTATTTTTATCATAATACTCTAAGACTACGGATGTGTATTAATATCATAAACTACATTCTAACATGACAAGGTCGCCACAATGTATCAGACGTTCGTCATTAATAGATGTAATTTTTGTAACCTTTATTTTTTTTTTTATGCAAAGAGAGAAAAGACGATAAATGATCATATGCGAACTTCGACATTTCATCTTAATCTTATTCTATCTCTTATCAATTTGACTCTATAAGTAAAACTGAACTCAATTGATAATTGTTAGTTAATAGAATTACATCATCTCGTCATCTGTAGATTAAGTACTTTTCTCTCAATCTCAATATATACTTGAGAATAAAAATTGACCCCTCAAGAAAATCGGACAGGAAATCAAGAGTAATACAGAGTCATTGTTCATATTTTATTATAGTATGAAAATGTTTATCTTCTTTTTGACTAACCAATATATATATATATGTGGCAATAATTTTGTGATAAATTGTGTCTATATGATAAACATAAAACTTGTCACTATACCTTACATCACACCTACATACTTTCACTCAATATCAATCAGCTCAAAAGCGTATCTTAACGTGTATATGGATGCGCGTATATATATATTCGCTGAGAAAAAGAGAGAGAGAGAGACAAAACTTACCTTTCTTTCTCTTCTTCGTTTTCTAACGTGTGTGTTGAAGAAAAAAACCCCTATAGATACAGTGTCTATCACATATAAATTAAATCAATTTGAGGACGATGCAATTGTGCTGACAGATTCATGTAGTATGTACGTGCATAGCGTGAAAGAGTAGTAGCAAAATACGCGACTGATTTCTGCGCTCTATATGCTTACTATACAAGAACGTATATTAAATGAAGAATGGGGAAGAGAAAAGGATAGAAGAGAATGTTAGAACGATAAAAAAAAAAAAAAAGAAAAAAAAATGTGTATAACAAGAAGATAAACCACATCAAAGTATATTATATTCAATAATCAGCTGTCTTGCCGCAACATTTTGACATTCTTATATATATATAGTACAATTACTGTGGAAGATATTTATGTATACAAGAAATATAATCGATTGACGATGGAAATTTACAAAAACATATTTTAGATTGAAAGAAAGCATATTAACGATATTCAATAGTAATGATAAGACAAATAAAATTGATTAGACTTGATCGTTGAAAGACATCTTATGTTCTATTTAATCAATAAAAAGAACAATTGTTCTTATGTATATTCTTGATAGATTCTCATTATCTGTCTGCTGTTGTTCAATTGTTATCTGACGTAAAAAAAACACAACCATAAGCGTAAACATTTTTTTTTTGTTGGCAGACAAAACAGGTGTCATAACTAGCATCCTTGCGTAAAATAAGGGCATCACTAATACAATCATTTTGTTTATTCATCTGTCTGATGATTTCAAGAGGTAATCAATAAAAAACTAGAAAAATGTCAGCTTTTCTTGTAAATGCATATTCACAAGGTTTTATCTCAGAGTGTTGAAAGAATAATATTCTTATAGATTATTTTTTTTCTAAAAATATGCTCTGACAACATCTAATCATAATCATTATAAGTGTGAAACCCATAGAACAAAAAAGAAAGCCTTATATTATCATGTTAATGAATATATTTCGTCTTTTGTTCTACATAGAATCTAAATTTAATGAATAATTCTACTATATTACTTCTTTCTATATAAACATAAAAAAGTTTTCCTATAGAAATAGAACATTAATTGGACATCTATGAACAAAAATCTACCAATAAGAAACTTACTTGATTTATACATGATTGAGAACTCAAGTATATTATATATCAATCTGATCTCTTCATTAGGAAGAAAAGTATGAATGAGAAGAAACGAACATAGGACATTTATTAAATTAGAATGGTTGAATGATCTTTATATAGAAGTAAAAGTATTCATTTATGTCAACTTGTCATATACGTGAGAAATAAAATTGATGTTAAAAAGTTACAATTGACTCTTTTTTGTTTTTTTTTTCTATGTACTTTCGAATATAATTATTATTGACATTTTCGAATAATTATTGTTTTAAGTATTTTCTACTTTATATCAATAAAACTCATAACTATATATCTTCATTTATTAATAGAAAAATAAAACAAAAAGAAGCTGTTTCTTTTCTTTTTTATGAAATTCTATTATATATTGATTAACTAGAATTGAAGAATAAATGTTATATGTTTAATTGTTTGAGGGTTTGTTTTGTAAACTATATAATAGCTATTTATCTACAAATGAATCTTGTATGTATGATAGTATGATGCCCTCATCATGTAACTATATATATCTTTCTTTCTATCAACACTCCATACGCATAAACTCATCATTTGTCAGCAATGATTTTGTAAATATTTAGACAAATAGATTTTGATCGAAGTTCCAATCATTTCCTATCAATTAACCGTTACAAAAGAAAACTATAGACATTGAAAAGTATTCATTATTATATAGAATTACTTTTAGCTTTTCTTGAAGAAAAAAAAAAAAATATCAATTTGATTTGACTTTCTCGTTCTGATATTAGTCATTCTATTGTCTATATATAGATATCTAAACCTTTTTAGCTTATTAACATATTTGAAATATGCTAATAAGTAATTTTGATATCTAGTCATATATCAATATCTGATATCTATAAAAGGGTAAATATTGTACAATGTCGTAGTAATTCTTGTGGAAGACATGTTTCTTTTTTTTTGTATTAAATTATGAATGAAAACAACGGACTTATGGTTATTTCACGCAGATGAAATCAAAAACTGTAACCTACTTGTTCAAGTGATAATATAACTTATAGATTTTAGAAAGTTTTTATTTGAAAATAGAAAGAATTCATTGAGTGATAAATCTAAGATTTTTATGACCAAAGTTGATTATGATCGTAAAACATGTTTTGAAGCTCATTAGAAGTAATATCAGCGTATATTTAAGCTTTTTCTTCTAGAAAAATGTTTTAAAAATGAAGTAAGTGTGCTTCTAAATCTATCATGAAATTCACTTTTTTTTTTTCTTTTATAAAATAATAGGATTAATATCAAGCTTTCGAAACTTACTTTTAATCAATATTACTCAAATTGTTAATCTTGTTAACAAGATATATATATATATATTCTTTTTGATAACAGAATGAAATAAATCATAGACGATTATTAACGATTCTTTAACAAATATTGTACTTTTATGATTAATCATAAATTTTTCTCAATAGAAAAAAGAAAAAAAAAAATTACTCATTGATGTTTACATACCTGATATCAATGAAAATTTTGACTTTACATAAGATAAAAAATTATACAAAATGATTATTTTGAATATAATAATTTCTTATAATATAACAAACTTTTATTTTATTTTTTTTTTTCTATTTCAATCAATAATAATAGTAAAAAAAAGAAAAAAAGAACATACAATTTGATAAATATTGCTTATAATATGCTACTTAATGTGGTTTTAATTGATATTCTATTTTTCTTTTTTCTTACTCTAATTATAAACAAATTTAAATTTTGATCAATTAATAAAACATATCAATCATTTTATAAGTTTAAGATTGCTATGAAATTTTTTTGATATTTTGAATAATTATGTCGTATCAAGTTCAAAACAATTTATCTTATTTGAACTAACTAAAACATTTTAATATGATAAAAAAAATATATACGAATTATAAATATCAAAATTATTTATATGATTAAATAAAAAAAAGAAAGAAAACAAAATCTCATGAGACAAGAACATCATGCAATCAAAGATTTCTTATAAGGAAAGAAAAAAATATATTGATTAATATACCGTATCGTATATAGAATAATCAATTAAAAGAAACGTTTGTGCGCTATATTCAATTACAAATGAACTTTTTATATATAACAACCAAAATACAATTCATCATTATGATCATCTTGTTATATATTTCACTATTAAAAGAAAAAATATTGATCAATATTAACAATAAAAAATTGATCAACATAACATATTGTTTCATTGTGAAATACAAATAAATGAGATTAAATAATGTAGATGTGTAATAAAAAAGATAATGCTATGTTAAATTCTGTGTGCAATGAGTTTTATTAGGGATATATTCTTTTATTTATTTATTATATCTTTTATATTTTCATTCATGCGAAGTATAACATTTTTCTTATATTATTTGATAATTTTATTAAAATTTTCTTCAAATTATGCATAAAATATTTTGAATATAGATTATATATTGTTTGCATCAATAGAATTCTTTCGATAGTTTCTTAATAATTAAATAGTCAATAATATGTTTTAATCTAGAATCAAATCTTAATATAGAGAGTGAACACCTTCCAGCGACCTCTTCTCATTTAAAAAAAAAGGTTTGAATATAATATTAAACCAATAAGCATACGAATTTGAATTGTTTATTTATTATTATGATTATTACATCAATGTATGTTGTTTATTCAATGTCTTTTTAATTGAATTTTAACGAATAAAATAAAATTTATAAATGTAGATACATATATATATATATTATTTCTTGTTTTTTTTTTTCTTAATTATAGATTTTCAAAATTGATAAATTTCAAATTATAGAATGGCTGATTCAAAATATTTTTCAACACAAAGAAAAGGTAAATTTTAATTATTTGATTATAATTCAAAAGAAATAGTTATCTTAACTGATGATAAAATGAATACATTACTGTTAGTTTTACCTATATATTTATATGAAGGTTAAAGAACGAACGAAATAAAACTTATTAGAAAAGTAATATACATGCAAATATCAATGACTATACTTTCTTTTCTCTTTCGCTTTTTAAAGTCAAACAAGCCAATTATCACACGTTTGTTAGGTGTGTTCTTTTTTTTTTCGTACTAATATTGAGTTGAAAAAAAAATAGTGAAATGAGGACGACTGTTTTTTTTCTTTTCGTTCTTAGATAAAAGAAAAGGTGACGACAATAAGTTTCTTTTTTCATAATCTTGTAAGAAAAAACGCAACACGATATTTTTCGGTATTGTTCTTTCGTAAACGTTATCTTCTACAATCAATCTCTTTATTTATTTATTTTTTGTTGTTTAATCTAAATTTATTATTATTCATATGAAATAAATTGTAATTGAATATGTCTGAATTAGAAAGTAAAAAAGGTATTTTTCTATTGAAATTTATCATTAAAAAAAAATTCAAGAAATTTTATTATATTAATGTTGTAGGTGAAATTTATGAACTTAAAGCTGAATTAAACAGTGATAAACGTGAACGTAAAAAAGAAGCATTAAAAAAAGTAATCGATATTTTATTTTTTATAAATAAAAAAATTTAATCATTTTCATTTTCATTTTTTTTTTGTATTATTATTTAGGTTATTGCTAGTATGACAGTTGGAAAAGATGTTAGTCAATTATTTCCTGATGTTATTAATTGTATGCAAATAGATAATCTTGAATTAAAAAAACTTGTCTATCTTTATTTAATGAATTATGCTAAAACACAACCTGAAATGGCTATTTTAGCTGTAAATACATTTGCAAAAGTAAAAATAAATTATTAATTAAAAGAAAGAAAGAAAAAAAAATAAATAATGAATTGTTTTGATTTTAAAGGATTGCAATGATCCAAATCCATTAATTCGTGCATTAGCTGTACGTACAATGGGTTGTATACGTGTAGATAAAATAACAGAACATTTATGTGAACCATTACGTAAATGTTTAAAAGATGAAGATCCATATGTACGTAAAACAGCTGCTGTTTGTGTAGCAAAATTATATGATATTAATCAACAACTTGTTTTTGATCAAGGTTTTCTTGATATGTTAAAAGATTTATTATCAGATTCAAATCCAATGGTAATTTTTTGTTTTAAAATAAAGAAAAATGAAATAATCATTTTTTTTCGTAGGTTGTTGCTAATGCTGTTGCAGCATTGAGTGAAATAGCTGAACAATCACCACAAATAAAAGTATTTGATTTAAATGGACCAACAATTAATAAACTTTTAACAGCACTTAATGAATGTTCAGAATGGGGACAAGTTTTTATACTTGATGCTATTGCAAATTATATACCAAGGGTTTAAAATTTTGACAAAATTAATAAAAACTTCTATTTATGTTTTTTGATATAGGATGATAAAGATGCACAAAGTATTTGTGAACGTATAACACCACGTCTTGCTCATGCAAATTCTGCTGTTGTTCTTTCAACAGTTAAAGTAAATGATTTTAAATATTTAATATAAATGAAAATATAGATTTTATATATATATAGGTTTTAATGAAATTTCTTGAATTAATTGATCAACATAGTGAATTTGTTCAAAATTTATATCGTAAATTAGCACCACCATTAGTAACACTTTTATCAACTGAACCTGAAATTCAATATGTTGCTTTAAGAAATATTAATTTAATTGTTCAAAAACGGTAAATAATATATTCTGTTTGTCTTTTTTTCTTCTTCTTGATTGATGAGATTGGAAAATATAATGATTTTTTTTATTGTATCTATTGATATACATAAAATTTCTGAGCTATTGAATTGTAATGTCAAGTTTGAGCAATAAGATATTTTGCTTAAGGTCAATATTTCATGAAGATTTTATTAAAGAGGAAATCTCTCCAAGTGTTAATCGCTGATCGAGCTCATATTTTGCCCATAAGTAAGACTAGCAGAAGCCCAGAAGGACTCGTCCTCATACGCTGTGCTTCCAGAGGTATGATCGTTTTACTGGTTTTTCGACTTCTGGCAATGGTATTTATAGGAAAGCTCAACAATGAAATTTTGTCCATAAACAGGTCTTAGGGTCACTAGAATTTCAGCTAAAATGAACGTTTTTTTCTCGAGATATTGAATTTCCCAGAAGCTCGATTTTTTGACCTTTGCCTTTGAAATATGATCGTTCCTTGAAAATTCAATATTTTGAGAAAGAAACGTTCATTTTAGCTGACCATAAGACTTGTTTATGGACAAAATTTCATTGTTGGGCTTCTCTATAAATACCATTGCCAGAGGCCGAAAAATCAGTAAAACGGTTGTAACTCCGAAAGGACAATGTATGGGGACGAGTCTTTACTTATGAGCAAAATATAAGCTTGATCGACGATTAACACTTGGAGAAGTTCCTGTGCAAGGTAGAAACTTGTCTAATTGATACTTCGTTCAAGCTCTTGTCCTTGGGATTTTTGTTTTAACTTATAACTGTTTTACTGAATTTTTTAATATAATTCAAAATACTTGGAAAAAAATTGTCATCTAAACTATGAGATCTACTTTTGATTTCAAACAGAAATTACCAATTGAAGATATTTTCTTGTAAGTTTAGATGTTTGAAGATATACTTGTAATTCAATCAATAGCCATTTTTAATATTACGAGCTTCATACTCATATCTTGTGTCTATCGGATGTAGATAGAATGCATTTTACTAGATATATATATTTTATTGCTCAATTTGAAATTTTAGATCGGATATTCTTAAAAATGAAATGAAAGTATTTTTTGTTAAATATAATGATCCAATATATGTTAAACTTGAAAAACTTGATATTATGATACGTTTAACAAATGCAACTAATATTGCTCAAGTATTAGCTGAATTAAAAGAGTAAGTTAACTCTATAAATTTATTTAACAACAAAAAAAGAAAAACATTAATTTTTCATTTAATTTAGATATGCTACTGAAGTTGATGTAGATTTTGTACGTAAATCTGTTCGTGCTATTGGTCGATGTGCTATTAAAGTTGAACAAGCAGCTGAACGATGTGTTAGTACATTAATTGATCTTATTCAAACAAAAGTTAATTATGTTGTACAAGAAGCTATTGTTGTTATTAAAGTAATATACTCTTTTTCTTATTCAATATAACAGCTAATCGAAAAATTTTTAGACAAAAATATTTTTATCACTTTTGATTTACTAGAGCAGTCAGTTAACTATTCGATGTTAGAAATATTGTATTCATTTTCGAAAAGATTTGCAAAAATTATTTTTAATGATCAACCAATAACTTGTTGTTGGTTCTGTAAGTCACTTTCGGAATATGTTTTGTCGAAGTCGATGATTTTGTAGTACGGATACTTCTCTTTAAAATGTGATATGAAACTAAGCCGTTGCTTTTATGAATCTGAAATTTAATTTCAAAACTTTATAATAGAAAAAAAAAACACTTATTTATTTTTAGGATATATTTCGAAAATATCCAAATAAATATGAAAGTATTATTGCAACATTATGTGAAAATCTTGATTCACTTGATGAACCTGAAGCACGGTAAACGAAAAATAAACAATAATATTTTATTTTATTAAAAACTTTTTTTTTTTATCTATTTTAAGTGCATCAATGATATGGATTGTTGGTGAATATGCTGAACGTATTGATAATGCTGATGAATTACTTGAAGGTTTTCTTGATGGTTTTAAAGATGAAAATAATCAAGTACAATTACAATTATTAACTGGTATTGTTAAACTTTTTCTTAAAAAACCAACTGAAACACAAGAATTAGTTACACGAGTTTTAACACTTGTTACACAAGTATTTTGATTAATAAAAATTATATAAAATTAAATATATTTGTTTTTGTTTTTTTTTTTTCATAAAAGGAAACAGATAATCCTGATTTACGTGATCGTGGTTATATTTATTGGCGTCTTTTATCAACTGATCCAAAAGCAGCTAAAGAAGTTGTTTTAGCTGAAAAACCACTTATATCAGAAGAAACTGATTTATTAGAACCAAGTCTTCTTGATGAACTTATTTGTCATATTGGATCATTAGCATCTGTTTATCATAAACCACCAAATGCATTTGTTGAAGGACGTTTTATAATTAAAAGAAATTTACCATTTCGTTCAGGAATACATGATGAACATGAAGATAATATTGGAAATATTACAATGCAAACACATCAACAACAACAACAACAACAACAAGTTGTTATTAGTAATAATGTTGGTTCATTAATTGATGATTTTGATATATTAGTTCCAATGTCAAATACAACATCAACAACAATTGATCCATATGAAAGTATACAACAACGAACACCATCAACTGTACCAAATTTACTTGATGATGAACTTTCATCAATTCTTGGAATGGATTCAAATATAAGTAGTAATCAAACATCAATAATAAATACAAATACATCATTACCAATTAATCGTTTAACTACTAGTAGTGGAAATGAACTTGATGATTTATTTGGAGATATTAATTTAAATACTAATACTTCTGGTATTTCATTTTCAAATAATAATACATTTGTTTTACCAAAAGAAGTAAGATATAGTTATAGTTTTTTTTACTTTATTTCGAATTTCTAGTGAAAGAATGATTACTAAATAATGAAACAAAACGATTTTCAAATTTTTTTTTTTAGTGGTTATCTAATATTATGATTATTCAATATATAACACATTTATCATAATAGAAATGAAGTAAACAAAACTCGTTTTATTTTTGTTTGCATTTCTATTGAATGATGATTTACAGCTGTGCTAATTTTTCTTTGTTCTATATTTGTCTTATGATGAAGTATATATTATATATTACTAATTTAGTACTAGTTAATAAACAAATCAAATGGTTATATAAATAGATTTTATAGGAATAGAGTTTCATAGATCATTTTAGTAATAAATCTAATCAATAAAAATATTAATAACTAACGAAGAAACAATCCAACTGTCCAATCGCTTTTGGATCGAGCATGTTATTTGATTTTAGCTTATGGGCAAAAGATTCTTTTGAGTACATGAATGATCGAATTTCAAACTGAAATTTTACCCATAGATAGGTCTTATCAGTATTAGCAACTTCCCAAAATTTGAACTTATCTTTATCGAGATATTCACATATTAAAGAAACGCATGTTTTGAGTTGTGTTTCAAAATAGAGACATTTTTCATGATAAGTTGATATCTCGATAAGGATAACGATTATTTAGGTACTCAGAAGAATCTTATGCCCATAAATCAACAATAGAAGACTGAAAAACCAAACCATTCTAGGACATTTAATCACTCACCGAGGTCTATCATTTTCGTACATGCCCAGTTTAAAAGCGATTTGATAGTTGGATATGTTCCCTCGTAAGTTGCTAGTGCTAGATCAATAGTACCATATAAATATTATCTTGATGACAATCAATACTCAATATTTCTAATCCGTTTTATATCCGAATAATTCATATGAATATTTAGTTTTTCAAAAATTTCATATATGTATAAAGAGTTTTCATTTAGTTTAAAAGTGTTCGGACAATGAAGAGATGAGAAGAAAAATTAGACGATTAATAAAACATTTATTTATGAATAACGAAATATTTTGTTACTTAAAATTAAAACTTAATGCGATAACTATTGTATTGATATAATAACTTGCGATGCCTGTAAATTCTATGCACATGATTATGTTGATTTTAATAATATAACGAATTTTATATTGATATTTATTTGTATAAATACAAATCAAAGTATTCATCAACACTTACGTTCATAAAAACTTCACTTGAAAACAAAATACATAAATATCTGTAGTTTTTATAGATACATTTTAATCTAAAAGACAATACATTGTACAAATAATATATTTATAAATATTTCACTGTAATCGACGTTTTTTTTTTGTTTCTTTTAAAGGTTTGGTTAAGTGCTCAAAAAGGTAAAGGTCTTGAAATCTTAGGTACATTTGCTCGTCGTAATAATCAAATTGTTATGGAAATGGATTTTACAAATAAAGCATTACAAACTATGAATGATTTTGCTTTACAATTAAATCATAATAGTTTTGGTTTAACATTATCACAACCATTACAAATAACAAGTCCATTATTTCCAAATCAAACAATATCAATACAATTAATATTAAATACAAATGGACCTATAATGAAAATGGATCCATTAACAAATCTTCAAATTGCTATTAAAAATAATATTGATATATTTTATTTTAATTGTATTGTACCAATACATATTTATTTTATTCATAATGGTGAAATGGATAAAATGATATTTGTACAAACATGGCAAGATATACCGGAAATAAATGAAATAAAACATCATATACAAAATATAAATAATTTATCAATTGATGATATACAAAATAAATTACGTTTAAATAATATATATACAATAACACGAACAAATATTGAACAAAAAGAAATGCTTTATCAAACAATTAAATTAACAAATGGTATATATGTATTAGTAGAATTAAAAATTACACCTGGAAATCGAACAATAGGAGTAAGTCAAAAAAACAAAAAAAAAAAGAAAATTATTTTGGAATTTTTTTTTTTAGTTTTCACTTAAAACAAGAGTTCCCGATGTTGCAAATTTAATTGTCCATGCTTATGAACTTATTCTTAGTAATAACTAAATAAATGTCATACACTTTTTCTTTTTGTTGTTGTTCTTCTTTTTATTTTGATCAATAAATATTATGCTTAAATATGTATTCATTTCAAATAAAAATAAATTATTATTATAGTCTTTTTTTTTTTTTTTGTAGATTTGAGGTTTTATTTCGTAGGAAAATTATTGTTCTAATGAAATGCAGGTGTGTTTATGTGAATGTTTTCTTAGTTTAATATTTATCTATTTTAAAATAGCTTGAACGAAAATTTTCAGCTGGACAAGGAGCTATTCGTTGTGTACGATATAATATAGATGGAAATTATTGTTTAACATCGGGTAGTGATCGAACAATTAAATTATGGAAACCTGATAGTAGTTTAGCTATTAAAACATATACAGGACATAGTCAAGAAGTACTTGATGTACATAGTTCATTTGATAATAGTCGATTATGTTCTGGTATTTTAATTTTAATAATCAATTAAAATTTGAATTTTATTTTTGGTGTTTTTTTTTTAAGGTGGTGTTGATAAACGAGTTTTGTATATTGATGTAATGAGTGGTAAAATTATGAAAAAATATCAAGCACATGCTGGTATAAAATGATTTTTTTTTTTTTAATGTTTAAATGAATTTGCTATAAATAGAAAAAATTATTTATAGAACATGAATATTCGATCTTGAATACGATTATTGTCAATTGATTAATATAAAGGAAGCAGAAGTAAACCAAAAGAAAAAAAAAGATTTTAGATTTGCTTAAGGTAGATTTATACACTATCGAATAAATAATTTGAAGGTTTACAAACATCCTTGAAACTAAATCAACAATTGATACATCTATACAGTAGAGATATGTCAAATAAATTAGTAAACATCGATCCTGAGTTTGCGTTTAGTGCATGTCTTATAGTTAAAGATTGTACCTATGTTAGAAATAAATGTGGAAATTCATGTTTTCTTATTAATCTTGATTCTGATCGAATGTCAACTTGAAAAGAATCGTTTCAGACTTTATTCACATTAAATTTTATAAGAAAAAAAGTCGTAAATATTTGTTTTATAACCATTTTTCTCGTAATTCTGATGTGTAGCATATTTCTAGTCTATTTCAATAACAATGTTTAAGTATTGAAACATTATATATGTGTTCAATATATAATTTTCGTATTATGAATGTAAAAACAAGACATCAATGATTGTAGAAATGCATGTATAAATCAGAATTACACAAAAAATGGAATGCAACAGTTAAGATTATCTTTCTTATGTTTTATTAAAAAGATCTTTCAAACAAGTAATGAGATATATAAATACATATTAAATGAATAACTAATTTATTTCAATTTTTTTTATCAATAATATATTAAAATTTGTACTACTTCATCTATAAATGACTTTCTCGATGACCTAATCATGTCAAGTAATCTATAGAAAAATACACTCTATTACTCATACGAAACGATTCTTTTTATATCCGATCGATAGGAAAAAAAAAACATGAAGACAAAATCAAGACACACAAAAAGAAAAATGTCGCACTCATTTACATTATATATTTTTCTTTATGATCATATATCAATGTCAAGTTTACTGTATAATATTAAATATCTGTTAAAGAAAAATCACTGTCTAAAATATAATACTTCATCAATTACTGACTAGTATTTAGCTCGCCAAATCTAATCAGTGTAAAAGAAAACTTCTAAGCTTTAGTATTTTATTTAGAAATAGTATTCAAATACTGCCTCAATTTAGAATCTTTGTTCACTAAGACACTAATAGTCGTGTTCGCTGTAACATAGAAATATCTTGGTTAGGCTAATTTGCACTAATTACACTAAATCAATGACGTTAGTAGTTGTTAAAGTGATACTAAATATCCGTAGTTTCAATCTTAATGATTACATATATCATTTTCTTTTTTTTTTCTTCATACAAAGAAAAACGAAACAAATTTAGTCTAATTTAATATTATATTTAGGTCGTGTACAAGCTGTACGTTTTAATGAAGAAGCAACAATAATATTTTCTGCATCAATTGATGGTACTGTAAAAATATGGGATATTAAATCACGTGAATATGATCCTATACAAGTATTAGATGATGCTAAAGATAGTGTTACAAGTATATCATTAGGTAATTATGAATTATTAACAACATCACTTGATCAACGTGTTCGTTTATATGATATACGTTATGGTAAATTATATGAAGATTATATTGGACATAATTTAACATATATAAATCTTTCACATGATCAACAATGTTATCTTGTTGGAACATTATCAAGTCAATTAATGTTATTTGATAAAATTAATGGAAAATTATTACAAAAATTTGTTGATTATACAAATAATACATATATGATTGAAAATGCATTATCAAATGATGATCAATTTATATATAGTGGTTCAGAAAATGGTCGTTTAATATGTTGGAATTTATTAACAGCTAAACAAATATGTTCTATTGAACATGAATCTGATAGTCGAAAATCAGTTAATACATTAACACATCATCCAAAAGAAGATAAATTACTTACAGCACAAGAAGGTAATATTTATCTATGGATAAAACAAGATAATATTGAAGAAAAAGAAGAAATTAAAAAAAATTTTATTATTGAAAAACAAATAAATGTTTCTAAATTTGTTAGTGGAGGTTTTGAATAATTCTACTTTGTTTTTTTTTTGTCATTATTAATTTCAGATATAAATTCAATAAAATGCCTATTGTTCCTTTTTTAATTGGTGTTGCTGGTGGTCCATGTTCTGGTAGAATATATTTCATTTATTATGATAAAAATTTAATATATATATTCATAATAGGTAAATCAACAGTATGTCAAAAAATAGTTGAAGATCTTCAATCAACTTCTGATCCTGATCAATCAAGTCTTGTTACTGTTATACCAATGGAAAATTTTTATAAACCTAAAACAGCTGAACAACGTGATATGGCTTTACGAGGAAATTATAATCTTGATCATCCGGATGCTTTTGATGAAAAACTTTTATATCAAACATTACAAGATTTACTTCGTGGTAAAACTGTAAAAGTAAGAAATAACAAAATGAAAAAAACAACAAAAAAAATTTGTATTTAGATTGCTCGTTATAATACAGGAAAATATGAACATGTAGATGGAGTTTTAGATACAATTGAACCGGTGCCAGTTATTATCATTGAAGGAATATTAATTTTCTATTTTCAAGAAATTCGAGTAAGAAAACAAATTAAATACATTATTTATTCGAAATATTTTTCAAAACCATAGAAATTCATCAACAAAAAAAATAAAACAATTTTTTTTTTACCAATATCAAAATGGTCTAGTAATAAAAACGACCAACTTACTTAGTCATTTTTTTTTAGAAAAAGTTATATGGCGGTATAAAAAACCAAGAAGAAATTTAACTTTTTTCAGATCATTAGAATAAAAAAAAAAATTTTTTTGAAGATGTTTAGTTTTTGGTCTTTTCCTTCTCGTCAACTGCGTTCTGAAAAAAATTTGCAGTTCAACAAGCAAAAATTTTCTTGATTTAGAAGTTAACCATAAATCAACAGTGATTATTTTGCATATACTATGTGCAATAGGCAAATAAGTCATTATTTTCAGGAGAACAAAATATGAAAAAAATTGAAGTAAAATAATATTATACATACTCTGTATACAGTACTGTGTGAATGAAAGGTTATGTGTAATTTGAAGAAGTGTTCTCAATGTCCTATGAAAGTCGAAAAACTACCAAAAATGTTAATTTCTGATCAATGTATCTTTATGAAACTTGATTGAAAGTTTTTGTAGTCGAAAAATTCGAATCTATATATAGTTTGATATTGATCTTCTTTAGCCAAAAAATAGTTACGAACGATTTCTAGGGAAAATAATTAATAATGTAATATAAATGATTTGTCTTTCTTTCAATACAATCTTCTTAGAACTTTTCAGCACGTGCTATTTACTACGTGTTAGACGATGACAAATAACCAACGGTTAATCTATTCATTCGTCACTACTAAACAGAAAATTTTTCAATCATAAAAACATCTTAGTAGATGTAGGTAAAAGTAATAGTAAGTGTCACACCCCTATGCTAGTCCATTTGACATGATTAAAGCTTGTTCTTTTATTTTAACTAATCAAGGATTCCCCTAACTATCAAATTAGAAAGGATCGAAAAAATTTCATTTTTTTTTGTGTCACATATCTATTCAAAATTTTGTTTTTTTTATTTAACTAATTTATATTCGATAAATCAAATCTATATCTTGTTTTTATTTTTATTAGAATTTATTTAATATGAAATTATTTGTTGATACTGATGCTGATACTCGTTTAGCACGTCGTGTATTACGTGATATGAAACAATATGGTAGAAATTTAGAACATGTTTTAACCGGATATAAAAATTATGTTAAACCATCATTTGAAGAATTTTGTTTACCAACAAAAAAATATGCCGATGTTATTATACCACGTGGTGCTGATAATCATGTTGCTGTTGATCTTATTGTTCAACATATACGAGATTTTCTTAAACATAAACCAAGAAAAAGTGATAGTCAACCACCAACTGAACATAATGCACGTGCAAGACCACATTAATAAGAAAATATTATCCAATATATGTCAGATTGAGAATCTCGTTTTTCTTTTTTGTTTTTTTTTTTTCGTTTTAATATATAGTGAACAATCAAGAAAACAGTTTTTTCTTTGTTTGATATCAATACTTATTATGTGTCTTGTAGCTTAAATAATTCATGCTTGAAGAAATATGGTTCCTTTTTTTTTTCTTTGAAATACGTACTTTAAAAATTTTTAGAAAATATGTCGTTGATACCTCCTATTCATTCATGGAA
>CAJNOP010000247.1:0-54615 GCA_905250075.1 Rotaria sp. Silwood1
TGGCTTTTCATTACAAAATATTTATTCAAAAAAAGTAGATTTTATTTTATAAAAAAAAATATTCTTTTTTTTCCTTTTCATATCTATCTTTATTTTTATTTTAATAGTCTCTAAAAGATATTTCAATTCATCATTTTGCATTACTTGCTTTATTAGCTAAAATATCCTGGTGTTTATTTATGCCATTTTGGTTTTTTTATGATGGATTGGATATATATAATGATACGAAATACGTGAGTATGTGATTAGGAAATAGAGTTCATAAAAAAAAAAAAAGAATTTAATTTTTTTCTATTATTTAGCATACTCATAATAGAGCAATGAAAATTTTATTTTATTTATCTATTGATGGTGTACTCAATTTTCTACATAATGTTGTAGCATTTACAATGATTTCACTTGTATCACCATTATCATATAGTATTGCAAATAGTACAAAACGAATTGTTGTTATTTGTGTTTCATTATTCATGTTAAGAAATCCAGTAACAACAACAAATGTTATTGGCATGAGTTTAGCACTATTTGGTGTTATGTATTACAATAAAGTAGGTTACTTGTATTTTTTTTTTTTTTGACAATTCAATTGTTGAATAGATAAATTTTTGAACATATATAATAAACAAAGAAATTATCCGAATTTTTATACCATGCTTGTAGTAAAGAATTACAGTGAAAAACAAGCACGTTTTAATGATTATAATCGATAAGAAAAAGTTACAATGTCAGAAGAACAGAATACAGTAAAATTCTCCCATAGTGAACACTACGCGTTCCGATGGAGAGGTTTTTGCTGAAACTGAACCTCTCTATAGTGGACATCATCCGATACTGGATATTTTTGAGAAGTCTCAACTAAAGAGCCTTTCTGTATTCTAACAATTGTTGATTTTTTTGTATTTCAAGAACAAAAGTGCATGAGAAGAGCAGTAACAATAAGCACTGGTTAGTTATCTTATTCACTTAAATCCTTAGAAAACGCGCCCGCTTCTTCGAAAAACTTCACTTTTTGAAAAGGTCAAACCTGCCTATAGTGGACACTTTCAAAAAGTCCCATAGGTGTCCACTATAGGCAGTATATGTGTCTATGAAGGTTAAGCATAAAATTTATGATGTTCTCTCATCAATGAAGTATCGATATTGGTAACAATTTTTCCTTTTCATTCATTATTAAAACATGGAAATCGATATTTTGATGCCTACATTCTTATTCATTTCTGTCTTGCCTCGAGTTAATGTATATTTTATATTAAATTGAATTTTTTCATATTAATCTAATTAATAAAATGAATTTTTTCAATTTCAAAAATTCATATTTATTGTTAAATTGAGAAGTTCGACAAAATTTTCTGTTGATTTGAAATTAAATCTCATTTACTATTCAGGCTAAATATGATCAACGTCGTGCTCAATATAAACAAGCTATTATCCCATTAGTTCGAAGTGAACCCAATTTACATAAATTAAATCTTGATATTATTCGAATAAATCATCCCGATGCTGAATTAACATCTCGACATCATCCAATATTACATACCAGTGGTCCATATTACAATGGTTTTATCCCAAATTATGCAAGTCAATCATATAAAGATATATGAATTTCAAACTGATTGTTTTGTTTTTGTTTTTCCTAATATCACAATGATTATTCTTCTAATTAATAATTTTATTTTATTCTTAAAAGAGAGAGAGAGAGAGAAAAAAAAAACTAGGAAGATACAAGGCTTGATTTGCCTTTTGAAAGAAAAAAAAAAGATGCAGTAGATCAACATAAGAAATCAACAAAGTATTAATGCGGCCAAAAAAAAAAGGAGCGAGTAAATAATAATCATATTTTTTAAGAAAAAAAAAAAAATCTTTAACGCAACAAAATGTCATGATACAAAAAAAAAAAAAGAAATGAGAGGAATGACTGACTGTCTCTTGATATAATTATTAAGATATTTCAAATTATATATATCTTAACTATCGGAATATATTGTTTGACTAGTAATTATGGAATGGATATAGACACACACATTCTCGATTGCCTTTTTTTTAAAAACAAAAGAAAAAATTCGTTATTCATGCTATATACATTAATCATATGACTAGAGATAAATAAAAATGCACTGTGTGTGTGTGTGTGTCATAATATTTTTTTAATATGGTTTGGCTAAATCTTTTGGGCGTTTTAATTGAACTTTTAAACGTTTCATACCAATTTGAAATCCATTCATCGATTGTATGGCTAAACAAAAACAAAAAAGCATAGAATAGATTCAAATTACATCAACAAAAATTCTTCACCTTGTTGAGCACATTGTGGATTATCATAGGAAACAAAACCTAAAACAAAAAATATCAAAATTGTCTTTTGCAAAAAAAAAAAACTAATTGAGAAATGAGAAAAAAAAAGAGCGCATGTGCAAGAAGAAAAAAAAACGAACGAGAACTGCATTGGATTGTCACATCACAACATCAATATGAATGAATTAAAAAAAAAACTAAAAGCAAAAATTAAATTTGGAAAATTCTTGATGCGGCGATCCAGTACATAGTTCAAATCGTTTTCTTTTTTTTTTTTTTTTTTTTTATGTTTATTTTGCTCCTTTTATTTCTCTTTTCTCATAAAAAATAAAACGAAAATATATATGTACCAAAACATTTTGATTGATTAGTAGCTCGATCAACATAAACTTTAGCCGATATAACATTGCCAAATGGCATAAACATTGATGCAAGTTCGGAATCACCGAATTCTTGAGGTAAATGATAAATAAAAAGATTGCAACCCTCTGGACCGAAGAACTGTGGCAAAGCTATGAAATCGAAATCGTTTAATATTATTTTCGAAACAAAAAAGAAGAAAAAAAAAGAGAGAGACTTCACTAACGAAAGAAAAGAAAAAAGTTCAATTAACATTATTTTTTAACTAACCTTCTTTACCCGGTGATGCTATGGCGCCCGGTATAAGTGTTGTTGTTGGTATAGGAGAATATATTGCTGCTGGAGCATAGATAGGATACTGCGCAGGTAATGTTGTATAAGCTGTAGCAGGTTGTAATTGAATACCAGTAGCAGTGTCTATTGTTGGACCAACGACAGCTGGAATAATATTTAAATAAATGAAATTATGTCTATGTTGATGTTCTATTAGAAAAGAAACACTTTTGACTATTGGCTATTTCGCAGTTTGAAATACTGCCTAATGACAGATCTTCTCTCTAGAATTAATTTTATTGTCGCTCTGAGCTAAATATGAACAAGATGATCGCCGGCGGGATGAAGTTATTTTTTTTTTGGATAGTATTGGAAATAACACTTTTTCAGTTAGAGTGATATGCAGGGATTAGGTGATTATTCAAGAGAGCGATTGATAATGTGAAAATTTTGCTGGAGAAAGTCGAAAATTTCTCAAAATTGGCAAGCGACTTCACCATTTTCTTGATGATTTCCTTGAAAATTTGGATCGAATCTCATATTCTCATGACTCATATGTTTTAAAAGTTAATGAAAACATTATTGACAGGGGCGGATCTACAGCAGACGAGATGGGACGACCGCCCCTCCCTTTGATACTGGTTTCATGCTATTTTCTAGCGATTTTTCTCCAACATATTGTATGTTTATCGTAACCGCCCCTCCCTTTTGCTTAACCGCACCCCCCTTCAAAAACTCCTGGATCCGCCACTGATTATTGAGTAACAATCAATACAATATTTACTGTTATAATTTTGATAGTAAAATTAATCCATGCTTTTTTTTGTAAACAAGAGAGTTATCGTACACATAGACGAGCAGAATAGACAAAATAAAAAGCACTTATAAATCTCGACCTGGAAGGATGTTAGAGATCATTAACATCGCTAGAAAATGACGTACATGTATTACTAAGTGCAAAACTAAAATCAAAAAGTGACTGGTTTCCTTCATCAATAATTTGTATAGCAGACCAACTTGATACAAAACTAACTTTATCTCACACAATAATCAGCATGCTTTCTGGCAGGTGATCCAAAATACATAACTGTAAGAGATTTGTTCCATAACTGAAGTTAGAACACAGTACTTTGCAGACACGTGCTGAACAACGTGGCAAGAATTCTTTTAGAGCCTGTCATATAGTTATAATAAGCTACATGATTAATGCCCTGAAGCGCAATTATTGTGAGTTCAAGACGGTCACTGAATCCTGTGTTGAAACATGAAATATTATTTAGTTTGAAATGTTCATGGAGTACAACCCTCTCCCCCCCCCCAAAAAAAAAAAATAGAATCGATATTTCTATAATGAACTATTATTATCGAAGTGTTTGTTTCCAATTATATCGAAGATTAAATATTTACAGTAAACAAAAAAAAAAAAATCATCTAATTCATTTCATTGCTTAATCCTTATGAGTTACAATATTAGATTCTCACATGAGTTAAGAATTTCCGTCATAGAATAAAATTGTTTTCTATCTGATAGTATCATATTGATAAACAAAAAATTTATTAATATTTTACTATTAGAAAAAAAAAACAAATAAAAATTCATCAAGATTTACTAAACTTACTTGAATATTGCATGCCTGATGAAAATAAATCCGTTGATTGACCATTTGGAGCAGGTCCTGTTTGATAAATTGTTGCTGGACCATTATTAACAGGAGATGCATTGACTAAAGAATAATTAGGAAAGTCCATATTGTCACAATCACCTATGAGATTAGTTACTCAAATTTATACTTAATATAATATACTTCTATTTGATTAGTTTTTTTTTTCCTATTACAAAAAAAAACTTTTCTTTTTTTGTTTTGTTTTTATTTACCTGTTGATGGTGTCATAGTACCATTACTCATTTGTTGACCAGATGTTGTTAAAACTGGTATTGTTGTATATGCTGTTGGATGTGTACCGGTTGATGATGCTAATAATGCTTGTTGTTGTAATTGTGTATATCCTTGATAATTTAAATTAGCAGCTATTTGTTGTAATACTAATGGATTTGATAAAAGTCCAAGTGGTCCAGCTAATTGTTGCATACGTCTTAATTGTCGTTCTTTTTCTGTATCAGCAAATTTAACAACTATAGATGATGATGCACCTGGAAATGTTTGACTTCCATGAATATTTTGTATTGCTAATTGAGCTTCATTATGCGTAGAATATTTAACAAATGCACATCCTTTACTATCACCACTAGGTCCTCGTAATATTGTACATTCTTCTATAGTACCATAAGGTTCAAATATAGTTCGAACATTTTCTTCTGTCATTTGTTTATTTAACATTCCAACAAATAATTTACGATCCTCTATTAAAATAAAAAGAGAAAAATATAGAAAAAAAAATTCATTCAATTTTTAGCTTACACTTATTCTTAACTATAAAACATCTGTCATTTCTCTACATGTGTACACACACACATATATATATACATACTAACTCTTTAACCGGATATACTGTTTCTACCTGGTAGGCTATCTAGTTTATTAATCATGCATAGTGACATGTGACATATTTCACCTCTTTTTCTCTCTATTCATCTGTTCCTATTATATTTTATATTCCCATAACACCACAGCAGTCAATTTTTCTCATTCTCACTTATTAATGAATATGTCATATATTGAAGTAGTATTAAAAACTAAAATATCTTTTATTCTCTCACCTATAGTTCGTATTCGATTACTTAATATTGAATATTGTGTTTGAATTTCGTTTGCTGCTGCGACCATCATTGATGTGTAATATGGAATCGAAAGAGAATGTTGATGAAGATGTAAAAAGAAATTTTCTTTCTTTTTTTTTTCTGCTTCTTCTTCTCTTCTTCGCTCGGAAATCTCAAGCGTCTACTACACTCTTGTTCTTCTTTTTTTGTCGACCGGAAAAAGTAGTCACTCTTTTTGCTTCTGCTTCTTTCCCTCTTTTTTTTTCTCTCTCCTCTTTCTCAACTACCTAGCTAGCTATCCGACGCTCTTTTCTATATGTCGGGTCAAGTTTCTTTTTTTTTTTTTTTTTTCTAACGACGAGCGTCGACGATGGGAAATCTTATTAGGCTCCTTTTTTTTGTCTATCAGAGAAAAAAAAAAAAAGAGGATCCTACTATTCGCCCACTCACATACCGATTGGACAATTTGTTTGATTCATCTCGCTGGCTTCTTTTTTTTATGAACGCGCGTCTTGCCGTTTTTCTACACTTAGAAAAAAAAAAAAAAAGAAGAAAAGAATTTCCTTTCGTCTACTACTAGAATTAACCTGATATATATATATATGTGTGTGTGTGTGTGTGTATGCGGCATGATGAAACAACAGAAAGAAGTTTAGTAAAAAAAAAAAGATAATCATTAGTAAATAAAGAAAAAAAAAGAAAAAGACTAGAAGACGTTGGTGACTTTTTACAACGATGAGGCTGAGCACATAAAAAAACCAACACGACGATTTGACATTACACCATTTATTTAGAGAAATAGAAAAACGTGGTCAGGAACAACACAGGCACCAATTACTACCATTAATAAATAACGACAAAATATATATTATGACTAACTCACATTAATTTTTGTTGCTGCTGTCGTTTTAAGGCATATAGACAGAAGCTATTTAAAACAGATTATGATGATGGGGAGTAAAAAACTAAAATAAGCGGAAGAGTTTGCCATGTCTTTCCTTTATTTTAAAAAGTTATTAAAACATAAGTTTAAAATAAGACTTCGATTGATGTCGACTGACTTCCGTTTTTGCTTTTTTTTTTCATCAACAAAAGGTTGTTAATTTCCTTTGCATTCTTTTTAGTTTTACTCTTGCATTCATCGTTTAGATAGATCTATGTGTATGTGTCGTGTTAATCTACAACAAGAATTTCTTTCTTTTTTTTTTTAAACGATATCAGCCAATAAATAAACGATCGTTAGGAAAAAAGGACCAATAGGAAAGTAAAATATCAGTATTATTACCTGTTCGTGATTCGCTATCAGCTGGTTTAACTTGAATAGGACGACTCATCTAAAATAAAAAACAAAATAAACTTAATAGAAATTCATCTCTATTTTATTACTAAACTTATATAATACTTATATCAACTTGATACTTTTCGTATTGTTATTTGGGGTTTTTTTTTCCTTTTCTATATGTAATTACTTTTTCTTTTCTCGTTCATTTCTCTAATCCTTCTTGCTTGCTTCTCCTGAACCACATAATTAGCAATTGGAATAAGAAGACTATATACTGTGTAGTATATAGCACTTCCGTTTTTACCAGAGAAATATTCAACATTGCTCAAAAGTTAATTGCTTTGCACGCAATACTATGATATGTATTTTGCATCAATGCGTTTCCCTCTCACACACATTCGCGCTTTTCCTATTCATTATTGTTTTACTATCCAAAAAATAAAAAAAAAAATATAAGAAAAATGCACACGTTCATTCTAACTCGCCAGAGGCGATTTCCGTTTTCTGTTTGCATCTGACATTTGTCACAATAGATATAGGATACGACATGTTTGCTGCTGTTCGACCATCTGCATATCTTTCTTTCACTTGAACGATAGTAATTGTATGCTCTCTCGACGGTTAAGTTCAAAGTAGCATTGAAGAGGAAAATCGACACGTGTCCCGATGGCATACTACTAGCTTTAGTTCTATTTTTTTTTTTTTTTCTTTTTTTCGTAAAGACAATTATTCAGACCGAGCGTGTATAATGAGTGAAAAAAAAAGAAGATAGTAATTTCCATATAAATATGCATTGTAATGCAGAACTTACAAGTGTAGTTAAAGATTCCGAAGAAGTAGAAGGAGAAGTGTCAGTGCTGTTGTCACGATATTTTCTTTTCATTGCGCGCTTTCACCGCGCTTTCCAACTGGCGTCGGCTAGTCGGAGTTGAAATGCATGCTCAAACAACATACACGCACAACAAGAATAGATCGATTCAATAGTTACTCTCTCTCTCTCTCTCTCCTGCGCTTTCTACAAACTACAAATAATTTTCCGAACAAAAAAAAGACGAGAAAAAGACGATGCGAAGAAAAAATATATATAAGTTAATGGAAAAAAAGGCGAAGCAAAAAAAATGCATTTTCCGCCTGCTGTTATAAAAAAAGAAAAAGCATGTTCATTGTATGACTAGGAAATAGCATCATGCGTTCATTATATTTTAGTAAGAGATGAAATGCACACACACACACACATATAGAAAATAAAGTGTAGTATAGTAGTAAACAAACGTTAAATGAATGATAGTTAAATTAGAAATGTTTATTGTATGAACATTTGTAAATGAAATCGATGCATTTGTCAATTGAGAAATCCCTCAGGTATATAGAGAACTACATTTGAATAAAAGTCGACATCGATTGATTATCTATCTATATATATATATGAACGAACAATGAGATGAGATGACATTTATTGATTAATGTCTGCTCGAGTTTTTTTTTTTTTTTTTGTCTGTTAGATATAGATTGAAAAAAAGCGTGACTTGCAATAACAACACGACAAAGGTTTCTTTCAATTTTATACTTATTTTCGAATATGAATCTTATCAATTATGGAATAACAATAGAACAAATCAAAACGATAAAATCTATAATCAATATTATATTTTTTGTATACTGAACAGATGTTCAATTATTGTAATAGAAAAAAAAAAAGGAGGACATGTTTTAAAATATTACTGATGATAATTTTTCTAGAAATTGATTAGTAAAATTGAAAAAAAAACTTTTTATTCATGATTTATATACTTAATATCTCAAATTTATAATTTCGAAATGTTATATTTCACTAAATAACTAATAGAATTTCGAATATAAATATTATTATCTTGTTTACTAACAAACAATTATCGTCAATATAAAATATTACGCATGAAAGTGAATAAATTAATTGACATACTAGATTTTCTCGGATTAGTTTTGTAGCTTATAGACTCTTTCAACTGAAATTATGGACATGTTATTATTGAATAAAAAAATGTGTAGAATTAGAACAAAGAAGCCTTTTCTTCTGATAACATACAAAATAAAACCAAACATTGAGTTTTATTTTCGATGAAAGCTTACTAAAACATAGGATTTCAAAGTATAATTAGCAAACTATGCGATGGAAAATATTAGACTATGTGAAACAAATAAGTTTTTGAAAATTTTTCATTTATCAAACTTTGCTACATGATTGAAAAATTTTTACAAGAATTAATCGGATTAGAGAAAAAGAAAACGAATGAAATATTGGAACTTTACACTAGGAGATTTTGAAAATTTCTCACGATCGGAGAGAGGAGAGGTGGTCTCGTTTAGGATACTTCTGATGATAATGATAGAATGAAAAATCATGAAACAATTATGTGTTATATAGATAGAGATGCAATCAGAGGAAAGATTGAGGGGATCTATTTTTCCCGAATAGATCCAGATACCTCTAAGGGGGAAGGGTGCAAACTGATTTGTTTTCAATCTTTTTCCTATGACGGTCTCTCTTTCTCTTGCTAAGAATTCTTAATTGCATATCTGTATAGAGGTATAATTCTTTTTATCGATACTGTCATTCTAGCACACCCATTAACATTCGTTTTTTTTTAATCAAAATGAATCGGCGAAAAATTTTCTTAGATCTATTTTATTTTCGATTGTCGTTAACTAGATGTCTGAAAATTTTGATTAGCGCTTTCGTTTGTATTCGAAATCGTATCCTACTGAAAGAATTTCATTTTCAATTTTCTTAATACTATTCATAAGATTATCAATGAAAACTAGTGACATCTACTTTACTTACACCAGGCAATGTTCGTCGTTCATGTAGTGCTTGTTGAGCTTTGAGTGCCGAATCACGATGGCAATAGGTAAGAAAAGCACATCCTTAAAAACAAAAAAAAAAGAAAAATTCGTAAGCTTTATTTTTATGTTGAAAATTAATATTAACTCAATAATCAATAAGAGAGAGAATTATCGAGGGAACAGGGGAAAAGAAAATTAAAAATCCTTACCACTATATGTATCGACCAACATGATGAAACTTTAGCAAGAAAAAAAAAATTTGTGATATTCAATTCAAATGTTTTCTATCGAATGAACAAACTATATTTTAAAAGTTGACCATCTGTCAAACAAAAAAAAAGAAAAAAAAAGAGAAAGAGAAAAAAAAAATCAAATAGACGAAAGCTTGTTCAACATCATCGATCGGTTATATACAGGAAGAAAAATGATTATTAATATCGTATATTTGCCTCTGCCCTCTAGACGTCGCCGGCCACTGCGAGAAGAAAAGCAATGGCATTGTAATTTTTTCCTTCTTCTTCTTGTTCTGCTAGTTGATACGAACGAAAACAAGTAATGCCGTCATGAACGAACATATTTGACAAGTCGTCGAATTCTCGTTCTTTTTTTTTTTTTCCCTATTTCTTTTTCTGCTTCTCCTCTTATTCTATTTCATGTTCCGCTCGGGCAGATGGCCGCTGACACGCGACCTACATCTCAAATACGATCAATCGATTGAACAATGGCTCGAGTCATTCATTCACCTTCGATTATTTTCTTTTATTTCTTGTAGTATATACCAAACGTGAATACGATTAAAAGAACATGTAAAAACTACCGCTTTGATAGAAATAAGAACCGGAAATATGTGTGAAAGAAGAGTATAGTATTTAGCCTAAAGGCATTAATGAATAAAAAAAAAAAAATAATAAAAGTTTTTCTTTTTCAATTACTTACCACGATGCATGCCTGTAAAACGATCTTTTAGTACGGTTAATTCATAGATTTGTCCAAATTCTTCAAATATAGGTCGTAAATCATGTTCTTCTAAATGTCGTGGTATTTGTCCAACAAATAATTTAACTGTATCCATATCTTTAAGATCCGATGATGGTGGTGTTGAACCACGTGACATATAAGCTGTTGGTGAAGCGATTGGTGACATATATGAAGAACTTGACGGTTGTATAGGTGTTAATTGTGATGATAAATGACTATGTTGAAGTTTTTTATTCTGTATTGATGATGATGATGATGACGAAGAAGAAAGCATGGGAGGGACCGTTGTTGGATATATAGTTGCATATTGCATTGATGATGTTGTTTGAATAGGAGTAAAATAAGTGTGTGATGATGGTAATGGTTGTTGATGATTGTATTGCTGCATGGGTAATAATGATCTGGAAGAATGAATAAGCACACTTATGCAAAAAGAAAAAAAAAAAAAACGACGAAAAAAACAGATCGCTTAATGAGACCTATGACTATAATATTGACACACACGCAGACACACACACACACACACTTGCTACAATGCATTCCAAAAATATAGTAACGGAGAAAATGAGACTATGCAAGGGTAGCAAAAAAGGCAAAAGAAAAATCTCCTTTCTTTTTTTTCTCCCAATGTCCCTCATCGATATCTATACTTGCATTTTTTTTAATACGATAGGCAGAAAAGGCAAAAAAAACTACTATGATTAGTGAATAAGAGAGAGAGAGAGAGAGAGGGCGAGGAAAAAAGGGAAAATCATCATTGCATTGTCGACCACTATAGTAAGAATGAACAACTAAGAAAAGAATTAATTTATATGTTAAACCAAAAAAAAAAAAAAAAAAAAGAGAAGAAAAATGTTTGTAGCTCACGACATCAGTATATTGACATAAGACATCGTCGTCATTGTTATAAGCTCGAACATAGTAAAAGATCGATGTGATAATCATCTTGTTGAACGCGTGTGAATAATGATGGCGTTTTCTAATCTATTCTAATAGAAAAGTTAATGAACGGCAAATTCTAATATCCATCATTTTACTATCTAATTCTAGTCACTGATCACAAATATAAGATGCTTTCCTTGTTGGAAGATCGCGCGTGCATGCATTGAAACAATTAGGAAATTAGATTCGATCAGTAAGCGGTCAAAATTTGTCCATCATGGGGGGTTTTCGCTTTTGCGTTTTATATTCAATATAATTATCAAAAGAAGCAAAAAAAAATGAGAGAAAAAGAAACAATATATATATATATATAACTCGTAACTAGTTCAATCAAGCAAGTAAGAAAACTGTGTAGGCCGTTGTCGGTTTTCTTTTCTGTTTTTTACCTTTGTTTTTATTTTTATAGTAAGACAAACATTCATAGAATTCAAAGAAAAATCATATTTGATTGATCGTGACTATTTGTTTTTTTTTTCTTCTGAGAAAGAAAAAAAAGATAAGAGATCAATGTTACTTTCCTATTGTGTGTGTATTTTTTTTTCTAATTTAAATATTAACTAACATCAACCTATTTTATTCTCTCTATATATATATTTACTTTTATTATTTGTTCAATGAAACGAACGCACCTGTAGTTATTTTCCATCATTCTCATTCATTTTCTCGTGCATTCTAATGTCTTGAAAAAAAAAAATCACAAAATATCATTAAAAGAGACTCTTTCGATCAAACTTATGGCAATAGGATATAGAAAATTGATTTTGTGTCGCTACAACGCTCATCATCTCGACAAATTTAATTAGGGAAATTTTTGAAATAACAGAAAAGAATAAAAAAAAATAGAGAAGAAGATAGAATGAATACATTTATGTCTCCCTTTTTTTTACTTGACAGATGTCTAGATATATTTTCTCATCATTTCAATGACCGATTTATAATTTGTTCAACATTGATGATGATGATGATGATGATGTTCAATATAAACAGTTGGAACGAAAAGAAACAATGTCTCAATTGAATATACTGACTTTGATGTGTCGTCTCTACATGTCATTCATTCACATCTATTGGTTATGCTTTCTTTTTTCCTGACATTCTTCAAATAGAATAATACAGACAAAAGAAAAAAAACTTCTATCATTATTCAATAATCAAGGAAACATTTTGAAGAAATATTTTTATAATAATAATAAAAAAAAGAAAAAAGAACTCGAATGACAATTCATGTTTATAACAATTATAAAAATATAGAATCATTAAATATTGATTCAAGCGGAATGATTAGTCATTTCTAATTAATGTAAATCTAGTACAAGTATGTGAAGTCACTTGTCAAGTATTTTATTTTTTATTAGAAAACAGGAAATCTCAAACTATACAAATGGTTTTTTTTTTTCTCAATCATTGGCGTTTCTTTTCTTTTTTGTTCTATTTTTATATACGATCAAATTAACGTAATATAGTCTCTGATCTGTTTGAAATTCAAATCATCTTTTGACTAAGAACATACAAAAAAATTAGCATAGAACAGTTATATCATGCAATCAGAGAACTAAGATTATTTCCGAACATAATATTATGTATGCGATGCTGTAGATTATTAAAAGAATAAAGAAAGATATTTAATTCTAATAAAATAAGCAAAAAGATCATAACTCACGAGAGACATCTTCCAACTAATGAGTCGTTTTTCAGTTAAACCCATGTGTATTATGTAAAGTCAAATGAGTTATGAGTATTATGAAAAGAATTTGTGCCTTTAGCTTATTACTGCAGAATTGACTGGTGCACAATATTTGAAACAGACCGATTTTCTGTCGATTCAACGATAAATGTAAATCGGTCAGTTCCAAGTATCTATTGCACAATGGACGAAGAATATCGCTGTTAAACAGGAACAATAACAACACATATTTTGAGCATTTTATATGGAATTGTAATGTTAAAAATGAAGTTTGTGTTTACAAACAATTGGTACTTTTTACATCCGTACCCACAGACTGCAGTGTTCTACTACAGAAATATTGCATTTTTACAATATGTATTAAATGAATGCTGTAGTTTCCGTTAAGAATACTGATTTTTGAATTTCGATTCGAAACTTTGCATAGAGATAGATCTTCACGAGAATAGTTTTTTGTAAATGTTTCAGATCTTGTTATTGTTTCAATTCTAAGAAACAATTATGGTGATAGTGCATATTTGAACATCGCTCATATTAACTGAGAAAATTGGTTGTTCTTAGTTCACCATTAGGAGCAAATCAAATGATCTGAAACTATAATAATAAGCTATTCTTCATTAGCAGATCGTCCTGTTTTCGAGATTTTTGAAGAAAGGCTCATCAAAAATATTGAAAGCTTTCGGAATAGATACATTTCAATGTGTACAGCAAAAATTGTCATAGGTCCTAAATTGCCAAAGATTTCCTTCTATGAAATATTTAGGTCGAAAAGGTTAAAAAACGTCTCCTTTTCCCAGTCACAATAAGTCCGATAGAACGGAAAGATTTCTCACATATACCAGATACTCTTTGATTACTTACTGTTTTTCAGTTACTTTTTTACCTTCATTCATTCGAATATGACGATCAAAATATTGGACACACCTTTCCAAATACTGTTAAGTGTCTGTAGAAAAAAGTTACACGAAAAAATAAATTTTCCTGTATGCATCAGAATTTTGTTTTCCTCCAACTAAAGTGATCGAAAACTGCCAATGTTCAGCGACGTTAAAAGCTCATGACTCACACTCTCAGCACCTTTAGAAATTATCATCCGGAGAAGTGCGTATACAAAGAATAATTGCAGTGCAACTTTTTCTTCTAGAAACATTAAAAATTGAGTTTAATATAAGTACTAACTAACAGTGAAGAGCCCTCATTTATATAGCATTTGAAAGAAAACACTCCAAAGCTACTCCAAAAGTCGAAGAAGAATTGATTTTACTATTCAGAAAGAGAGTCTACCTGAGGCCTATCTCTGTACATAGTTTAAATTTGAAATTCGAAAATGATTTTTCTCTGATATTCTTAATGGAAACCATTGCATTCATTTAGAAAATACCGTTCTAGAATAACTATATTTTTTAGATCCAAGTAAATGGATAAAAGAATAAAAATAGTTTAATTTTCTTGGTAAAATAAGCAGCTTTGATAACAATTTTTTTTTCAAATAGAATTTATTTTTCATCAATTATCATTTGTCATTCATCGAATAATATGATTATCAAAAAAAACAATCAAGTTTCTTTTGATAAGTGATTGAATGTTTTGCTAATATTTCACGAATCCATTGATGAAGATAAATATTGAGTAAATTTTTGAATCAATTCAAACAATAATAATAAACTGAATTAAAATAAATATAATTAAAAAAAAAAATGCATTGTAGACGCAAAAGGAAAACAAAAACAATTTCCATCTTATTATCATCTATCGACGAATAATGGAGTTTCGCAACACTACAAACGATAGCTCGGAATTATATTTGTGAGCGTTTAAATTTGATTTCAATTGACATTCTATTATTTAAGACAGCTGTCTGTCGTCTCCTATACCGATGGAATCCACTATAGTGCGATTGATTTAGATAGATTATTCAGAATAGATGACATTTTCCATTGAACAATCTCTAAATTAGCGAAAGATATAGTAGCAGCGTCAGGAATTTTAGTTAGGAGAGAGTACACTGAGCTCTTCTCAGGCTTCTTACAGGACCACTAGTTGCAACAATTTTGTCTAATTTTCCATAAGAAGACATAGCTTTAGAGAGATATGTTGGACCAAGTTTGTTTTTGCCCTCAGTGATACGAGTTTATTTCGTCGGCGATTACTACTTTTCTGGCCATCTCTTTTGAATTATGTTCTGATGAATATGATTTATTAGATAATTTGCTTAAAACTATAGAATATTTTACTATAAGCTTGACTTTCTATCTCGAGAAACGTTTTTCCTGTAGACATAGCCTCGCTTGTGGAATCACCGTTAATAAATCGATCATAATTGATTTGTTCTTTATGTTTTTTGTCAAAGATTATTTGATGTTTCTTTTTAGAATATTTTTCATTATTAATTTAAAATTAGATTCATTGCACAAGTATTTATCAATTTAGTTTTTGAAATGCAATATTTTCATCTTGCAGAAAAACATATCGGATCGATTGGTGATGAAGTTGTTTATTCTTTATTATATAAAATATGCAATCATTCTATTTGTTCTTTTCTGATAAAGAGTTTTCAATCTAAACTGTTGATTATGTTAAATTCCTTTGGATATATTCCCTATCAGCATTTGCTGCTTGATGTTTAGTATAGATGAGAAGTAATCGAATATATTCTCCATATGACATTGAAGAAATTTTGTTAAATATTTTTTCCAGTGAATTTGATCAAGTGATTGTTTATAGCGAAGCTCTTAGAGTGAGATGAAATTATTTATCAATGGCAAAAGAAATGAAAGTCAAATAGCTTTTGATACGATCTAGTCCATTACTTCATTCATGTTTCTTTATTCATTAGTTCTAGCTACTTCCAAACAAATTTTCAAATAATTGAGATATGTCACTGTCCAGTTGAAGTTATTCTTTGGAGACACAGCTAACCATTAAACGGTTCCGATCTTCAAAATTTTCCATTATTATTTACTAAAACAATAATCAATGACATCTAATCGATTTTTATTCAAGTGATGAGACGAAAGCATTGAATAAGATCATGATTCACTCATGAATACTCAAGTATAAAATTGTATTTTTCCTTTTGATTTAAAAAAGTTGATAGTAGAAAAAATTAAAGAAAAGGAAATAATTGCACAGTGTTTTCTTCACTGGAAACACATATTTAAGGATAATTTTTTTTTTTCTTGAGTTAACATTTATTTCTTATGGTAAAAACAATGAAAATGAGAGACCATAGTGACTAATGTAAATGTTTAAGTAGATTCAGTTCTCGAAGCATTTGTTCTTGAGATATCGAATATTTACTGCAGTTTTAGCAGAAAGTTATGAGACCCTTCAGATCAAGGTGAAAATCGGATATGGAGTTTCGACTTAGAACTTTTCACAATGAATCTTTCGATGACATTATTTGATTGTGAAAAATTCACTGATTTTTAAATCACGTACTCTAAGATATGAATACTGAATAATCTTCTGGTAAAAAAGTCAATCATTTTTCTTATACTGACATCTTCGAATATTAAATGCTTAAGACAGTGTATTTTTTACAATGAACTAGTGTCATTGAAAGTTTCAACTTGTCCCGGTGGGGACCACAACTTTTATCAAAAATTGCAATAAAAATCTGGCATCTTGAGAAGAAAGTCTTAGACAACCAGATCCTCTCGAATTTTTACGCCACTTGCAATGGTCTCTTATTTGAGTATAATCTCGATCGAAAAGAGATCGCATACTCGAAGACGTTTTCTCGTTAGATAGGAATATGAAGTTACAATTTACTGATCATCGACTTACTTAAGTTAGTGCACGCTGGAACCAGTGTTTACTGAAACATGGAAACATACTGCCACAAAACAGGCATAATTTGATAGAGTTTGTGCCACAATGTTGCAACGGATGCGAATGTGGATGTAGTCAGTGAACTTTATGCAAGTACCTCAGTGTTTACAGCAACACTGCACATTCCTAAACTTACATTTAGATACAAATAATAATGATGAAGTTAATTTCTGTTGAAAATCAATCAATAAATATAAACTTTTTGCTAGATAAAGAACATGTTTCTTGTCTGTGCCAAAAAAAATTTTAAAAAAATCATAATTCATAAAGATTTCTACATTGATTATTGATTATAATATATTCTTTTTAGCAAAACACAACGATCAATATTGTATTGCGTAGCATCAATTCAAAGATCATTCAGAAGAAACAAACATGTGAACAGCATCAGCACTCAAAAAGTTGAACTTCCTATCCGTAATGAGAATAGAAATTGTTGATCAGCAAAGAAATGTCTGTGCAAAATCTTCGACACCTCATAATTAAGTTTTTATATAATTTCTATGTTAATAAAATAAACAACCGTAAAATATTATTTATGATGAATATACTCATGTCATGTTCGTTTACAAGTTTGATACAAATAAATTGTTGTCTATATATTGAATATTTTACATAATCAATTATGTAATTATTTATATATAAACTATATTTCTACAAACTATTAATCAGGAATCCATTATCATATTTGTTTTCTTTCATTTTACAATTTGTCTCTCGAGGCTATATAAGTAGTATCAATATAAATATTGATCGATTCCTTATGATGAACATATGAGTGTATATTTGTGTACTTTTTTTTCTTTCTTCAATTGCCTACATACAAATAATTGATTTGTCGGTATACAAGATAAGAAAAGGAAAAGTGTATGGGTCAAACATTTGAACTCATTTATTTTTTCTTTCTTGATTTTGGATCTTATTTCAAACGTATAAGCGCATTATCATTAGAAACGAAAACAGAGAATAAAAAAAGAAGTGTTCTTACTATTACAACCTTATTCTTTACAATACTAATTGGAATAGAAAGCAAGAACGCTGTCAATCAATATATTATATACTATGTTAGTACCTATTTAAATATGGTCAAACATTAAGCAATGAAGAGACAATGACGTAAGGATTGTTATCAAATACGAACAGAGTGCATTGATATTTGTTTTTTTTTTCAACCGAATATTATCGTCTCGAGATAGTAATTAATACAGCTAAGTAATGGTTTCTTTTCTATTATGTGACAAAGTTATGGGTGTATGTATGCAAACGAGAGACGAAGAAAGCGGAGGCGAAAGGTGGAATGTTATCCGTCACTAAGAGAATTCTATGCAGCACTTCAAGTGACTGAATAACATACACGCGTGCTCTTCTCTTTCGAATACCTACATATACTTACTTACATACAGTTAAAGAACGATAAGAGAATAAAAAAAAAGAAAAAGAAAAAGAAAGAACGTAGCTGTAAAAAACTCAAACAAGGTGTAGAAATGTGTATATATGTATGTGTGTCGATAAAAGTGTTGTCTAAAATGACATTTTCTTATTCACCTTGAATCAGTCATTCATACAAGTAATTGAATGAAACGAATGGGATATGATAGGTAACATTACATTTTAGATTCAAATCTCATTTCATTCGATCCAATTTGTATCATCAAAAAAAGAAAGAAAGATCACATCATCGGGAGAAATATGATCCGTTTTTGCTAATAGCATAACGAATTTATAAAATTTAAATGGCACCAATAAGTCAAACAAAGTATGTACAAGCTCATAGTCTAGACTTTACTGAATGATTATTGTTTTTTTTTTTGTTATTCCCCCCCCTCAATGATCGAACATTATATACAGATATTCAACACAAAACAAAAGATAAGAAAATAATGTTTATCTATTTTGTTTCTTCAACTAACACTAGACGATATGATAATGCTAGTGTTTATTCTCTAATGACGTTATGAAGGAAAAATATAGTCATTTTGTAAATAATAATTTATTAATTGTATCATCAAGAATAATCAAATATAATGTTATATCATCATATTCTATATGTAAGAATAGGTTTTCGAAATATAAAATAATTGATGAGTCAGATAAAGAAAAAAAGGCGCTTGAGAATTAGACAATATAGATATATATATAATTTTTTTTTTCTTTTAGTGTTTTGTAACAATATCGTATGAGTAATACATAAATAAACCTTGACAAACTCTGTTTTGTTTTCATAATGAATAACTTCGAATTGATGAAAATGTTAAATCCTATTTAATCTATTTTCGTTTGTGTTTTTTTTTTTAAAAGTAAACGACAACCTTTTTACAACGGTGTTAACCTTGATCAACAACGATCAATGTCGAATGGAGATAATAAGAATTTATTTGATGTCAAGTATAAAGTACTACTACTTGGTGATACACTTGTAGGCAAGACATCATTACAACGTTTTATTGCTGGTAAAGATTTTCGGACAGATATTGGTGCTACTATTGGTAAATATATGTGATTTTTTTCTTTTTGTTTAATAAAAATTTCATAGAAATTTTTTTTTTGTCGTAGGTGTAGATTTTGTTAATAAAATTATTCCTATTGAACAATCTAAAATTAATTTACAAATATGGTAAGATGATATTATATTTTTTTCAGACTTTATTATAGAAAATAAATATTAAAAGATGATAACATTGAGTGTTATGGTAATAAAAGATCAAATAGATCATTATAAATTTATTTACTATGTTTCACTCTTTGACCTTATTGATTCTAAAGGAACAACTACTTAATCATATAAGTGTATATACTGGGATGATATATAAAATACTAGGGTATGCATCTTTTTAAGAAAGAATAAATAAGTGAAAAACATAAACAAAAGATGAATTATGATATCTTTCATATTGATAATCGTGATGAACCGTAATTTGATAACTAACTTATGATACGTTCTATTACACTTGTATGTAAGACAAATCGGTTAGAAAGGTAAAGTTCTTACCATTTACAACGATTACTCAAGCAATAAATAACCGTTCAAAGATTTAATAATTCTCTTAAGATATCTTGTCGAAATGTGCATAACATAGGTTATCAAGTATACGTTCATTATAAACGAACGTGAAAAATAAATCATTTCAATGAAGACATTGCTAAGGTTACCTGCATGATGTATTGATAAAAGGGATTAAGATTCGATCATGACAAACCTATAAATCGAAGTCATATCAGTTAAACTTTTTCACTAGACAAAAGTCGGTTGTCTCAACATATCTTTATGCCAAAATCTTGGTTACGTTACAACGAATTGAGATTATAATTTGGTTTTCATCTTTAATACTTCAGTTTCCTACCTGAACGATATAACGCGTAATTCAGTGTGAAATTACTATAACTAAATCTAAAGTAGAACTAATCATAATACACATGTTCATTTTCCTAAAGGGATCTCTCTATTACATACATTCGAGTATTTACAATCGTAAACAGTAGTCTTTTATGTGGTTGAGAACTCGTAAAATCTATCACATGTCAACTATCTATTATAGTAAATATTTATTCTGTTTAAAATCGAATCTCTAAAATGACATACTTGAAAACACTTTGTTGTACAGCGACATAGCGTAGACGAGTCACAGTGTCTAACGGCAAGCATGATTCATTTCTGAGCGGCTGCTCTTTAATATCTTTAATCTCTAATAATCATGTGTGTAGTCAACTTTTTGCTTGTTTTTTACTGAAATCGTGATCTAAATGTAAGTTATGTATTTTTGTATATTTAGGGATACAGCAGGTCAAAGAAATTTTCGAACAATTGGCCGAGGTTATTATGCATCAACAAAAGCCTTTGTTCTTGTTTATGATGTTACAAATATGGAATCATTTCGTTTAATTGAACATTTTAGTCAATTAATTGAACAAGTTTGTATAAAGATAATTTATCAATAAAAACAAAAAAAATTTAATTAAATTTGTTATAATTCTAGACTGGATTAGATATCGAACGTCGATATTTAGTAGCTAATAAAATTGATTTAATTGAAGATCGAAAAGTTGATGAAGAATTAGGTCAACGAGTAATAATGTTTTTTTGCTAAAGATTTACAAAGAAAATTTTAATAATCTTTTAGTTTGCACTACGAAATAGTATGACATATTTTGAAACAAGTTGTAAAACAGGTGAAAATATTCAAGATTTTTTTGAACAAATTGCTTCTGATCTTGTTCGTCAACATCATCCAAAATTAGTATGTATTTTTTTTTAATTTCTTTATTTTCTATATTAAAAATAATTAAGAACAAGAATAAAAAGAAAAACATATTTTTTAGCTGGAATCTCATTTACCGATATTAAATAATTTTGCTTTTAATTATCATGTTCCACCAACAATTGATCATAAATTAAGTGAAAAATTACGTAATGCTAATAATCAACAAATTGATCACACAAAAAAGAAAAGTAAATTTAAACGTTCAGAATTTTTATTATTCAATTCAACGAATAAAAAAGAATGTTTTCATTTTCATCGTTGTTTTATTTGTTGTAATCCAAGAAAAACAACCGATACTGAAGATTAAATGAACATTTATATATTCAAAAAAAACAAAAAAAATAATAAAAATTTTGCAACTTCTTTACTGTGTGATATTTACTTATTTATTTATTTTTTTTGTTTGTTTTATTTATATTGAAGATATTAGTCAGGTGTATATATTTGTATGACAGTGGTCTTGTTTTTTTTATATTATCTATTTACAAATTATTCTCTTTTTATTGAATGTAATATCAATATATAAATAAACTCGTTATAATAATAATAAATGAAAAACTAAAAGATGTAGAATGATCAGCTGAAATTTCACTACGGATCTTAAAAAAAAAATCATTATGATACTTGTTAACCCTCATTGAGGTTGTTAAATAGGATTCAATATGAAAAGATATAAGACTTACTACATGCCTTAAAAAATGTTTGCTTTTTGAAGATCTCCTTTTACGTCAATAGTAAACAAACATCTTGTCTAATAACTTTTCAATTACCCTTTATTACATTGTTAGAACTTTTCGTCGCATAGATAAAACACTGCAAGATATATATTGCCGATATATCAGAAAATGACTTTGTAAAATGTAATGTAAATAAATTAATCATTTTCTAGTAAACAATAGCTTCAAAAAGAAGTCGATTATGTTCTATATCAGTTTAATAACTGAAAAAGAAAACAACTTATTGAAAACTTGACGAAATAATCAAACGTGTATTTAAATAATATGAAAACCAATGTTATGCTTTGTTAATTATTTCTGCAAACATTTGTATAGAGTACAATTGTTTTTATTTTGTTATTCTTGTACAAAAATAAATACAAAAAATAAAAATTAAACATCGTCTATTATTTGAATTTCATACTGCCCATTTGTTCGCATTACTGACAGTATACCGACATTAGATTGCTACTTACGAGGGAACATTCCCAAGTGTCCCATCGTTTTTGAGTTCGGACTCTATGCATAAGGTAGATCACAGTGATGTATGAAAAACCCCAGAAGAATAAGTGCCGTTAGGCCTTCTGTCTAGAGTTATAGGCATTTTACCGAAATTTTAGCCTTTGGCATGGTATATACCGATAAATCGAATGACTGTATTTCGACCTGAGATTTTGTCCACAGATAGATCTATTTGTGAGTAGAATATCCTGAAAATTTCAGCTCAAAAGAATGTTTTATTCCTGAGATATTAAAGTCCCAAAAAACAGTAAATTCTAGCATCTTTCGTGGGATATTATTGATTTTTAGGACTTTAATATCTCAGGAATAAAACATTCTTTTGAGCTGAAATTTTCAGCGTATTCTACTCACAAATAGATCTATTTGTGGGCAAAATCTTAGGTCGAAATACCATCATTTGATTTGTTGGTATTTACCATGCCAAAGGCTAAAATTTCGGTAAAATGCCTATAACTCTAGACAGAAGGCCTAAGGGCACTTATTCTTCTGGGGTTTTTCATACATCACTGGGATCTACCTTATGCATAGAGTCCGAACTCAAAAACGATGGGACACTTGGGAATGTTCCCTCGTTAGAAAATAGTTAATTGTATAAGTATTGAACTATCATCAATTGATTTTTTAATGTAGTGAGAGTATAGCACATAATGTGACACCAACCGTACTGCAACGTTTTCTCCATGTGACGAATATCTTGCAGTTATTTTTCCGATCGCCTATATTTCACCCATTTGTCAAGCACATGGTTATGTGACAATATACTTCTATTTACATTATATTCTTCTTTCGCCATCGATAAAATTTTTATTGAATTTTCAATTCATTTTAATATAAGAATATAACTATGAAAGAAAATTCAAAACATGACACTTACTCGACATTTCCGGAAAAAATTATAAAAATAAAAAGCTTTTAGCGGAAGTTCTGCAATACTATAATATGAAATATAATAAGATTAATTTTATTGTACTCTAAAGATTTTGACAATATATCTTGACATCTATGATCTATAATGTATAGCCTATGATTAAAATATGATGCTATTGTAAGTAATCACAGCACTTGTAGAAGAGGCATTAATAAAATAAAATTTTCTTGTATTCACTCAAGTTTTATTAACAAAATTTTTAAATCTAAATTTACTAATGCCTATACAATACATCTGAAATTGGAAAGAAAATCAATATAGTTTTATCTTAATATAACAAAGTCTCCTTCCATAGCGCTATTATTTTAATTAAAAATTCACATTATTTTTGTTTTATCGTGTAAATGTTACACTACATCAATCGATCAAAATAGTTTATTGAAGTTGAATTTAATTGTTTCTAAAGTTTGAATTTCTATTTGATAAATAATAGTTCTTAAAAATTTCAATTATCAAGCGTTTTAATTTATTACAAAAGAAGCTAATGTCTTGAAAAATACTTCCTCTATAATTTCTTTTGACAGAAATGAATAGATCTAATAATTTGATTTTTTTATTCATACTTACAAAATGTTTTTCCGTTTGAAGATTAGATGTAAATTATAATAATCTACCATTCTATTAATAACTAGTGCCATATAATAAACGATTGAAATTGTTGATTTTGTTTTTCAAATAAAATTTTTTCTTTGGGTGACAAATTAAAAAATTCTGCTAGATGTTCAACTGTGATTGTCGATAATTTTCTTTGAAGATCAATCATTTCGTATAAGTCTGTGCTTACCAAGTTCGAAGTTAAATGCAAAAATATTTAGCATCAATAGAAATAGAATTCTCTGTTACATACTGCTAAGATCTTCTCTAGGCTCTTGATCGTGTTGTTCATGTGCGAAAGAATTGAAACTAACACCTGATGATGTTTTATTTTGAACGTACTTCTGAAATTTATGTTTTTTACAAATCATCAGTCATGTACGAACGATTTATTAATATACCATCGGATGTAAAATTTAAAACTTAAATCGAACAACGAAAATCTTTAGATTGCTCCTAATTAATAGACCTGACAGAAATGAATCGTTCCCATTATTTTCTCATGTTTCGTTGAAAAATTCTTCTTATACAGTTTTTTTTTTGAAAATAAATTTAATAACTATTCTGATTTTATGACACTTGTAGCTGAATGATTATGTGATTGTCACTCTGTTCGATTTCTTGACAACAGGAAAACTTATTTGATAGATTCCAATGCTTTGACAGGTACCCAAAAAGAAAAAGGAAACTTTTTGACCCATTCGTTATGAACTACACATTGATGATTAAAAATAGACATGCAAACGGAAGTAATTTCTTTTTTCCAAAAAAAAAAAATTTCAATTTGCAATATTGAAAATAAAAAATAACACGAAAAGCTAAATAATAATTAGTTCATCTTGATTACAAATATTAGTAAAATCATATTAACTCATTACTGTTCAGATATATCCAATAAGCATAATATAATTGAGTATGACATTGACTGCTGTTAGTTGATGTATGTTGACAGATAAACAAAAACACAATATTCAACGTTGTCTAATAATAATCATAACAATACTATAAATAAAAACATAGATAAATGCTTTTTTATAATTAGAATATATAAATCTAGGAATTTAATTATTGTCATTGTCATGTTTCATTATAATATTAGCAAAAACAAAAAGAAGAAGAAGGAGAAGATCAACAATAAAAGTCGTTAAATGGAAAAAAATATATTCTAATATAATTTATTATTGATTCTATACACCCGACTGGTTTAAAATTGGATTTACATTAAAGGAATTTTTAGCGCAAAGTACATTTGGTTTTAAGATAGTTTGTTGATCATCATTAGCATGCGTTGATGTTATCATTGGAATGCGTTGCTCTTCAATTATTTCTGAAGAATTTCTTTTTCGTAGAATACTTTTACATGGTTGTTGAGTTAAAGATGAATTCCATGGTGTTTGATTTAATAGATGAGCAATACAAACATCAACTGTAGCATCTGATTCATCATCACATCTAGGAATAGATGATTCACGGTTTTGTACTGTAAATGTAAGATTATCATTATCATCCATATCATCAATAAATGTTTTTGTTGATGGTAATGAAATACGTTCAATTTGTAATGGTAATTTTGTTAAATCTATCTTTCCATTTTCTACAATTTGTGATAAAATATTTGGATTATCTGGACTTATACTCATAGATAAACGTTTTAATTGTTTTCGTCTTTCAATTAATAATGCAATTTTACGACGACGATGTTGAATAATAACAGGCAAAAGCATTAATATACTTAATGCATACATTAATATTACAAATAATGGTTTATATGATGGATGATATTCATGATGAGAGTATGATTCTTTATTTTTTAATAAACGTATATCTTTACATTCTATATCAATATCATTTAATGGAAGAATAAAATAAAAACAAATAATAAATAAATAATATAATTCTCTTGATGTATTATTATATTGATTAAAAATTTCAATTGAATTTTGTTGATATTGATATGTTGGTGCATATAAACCAAATTTTATTTGTTGATGTTCAAATAAACGAAATGTAAGATAATATGAATAATTTGTTGTTAAATTATAATATAAAATAAATTTATCATTGTTCCCATATTTAATATTAGCTGTAAATACATGTAATGTTTTATTTTCGTTTCCAGATGTTAATACAATTAGATATGAGAAAAGATAAATGATAGATAAATAAAACATACAAGAAATTACCATTTGATCTATAACAATGCAAAACTCACTTTCATTTCTTTTGTAGGTTGTTTTTTATCCTTGCACTATTACATTACACAGTAAAAAAATTCTACGCAAAAAGAAGAAAAGATATATATTTCCTATGAATACATTGGTGAATCAGCACTTCAGACACCATGGATGAGTAGAACTTATTCTTAGTTTTACTCCTTTTTTTTCTTTTGCCTTTCTTATGATCTTTTCTATTCTGCTCCGTCGGACAGAAATATTCCCCTACTTCCGCTTTTTTTCCTATTTCTTCAATGACGTTTGTCGATATTAGAACTCTGAGAATGACAATTTCCAGTCGATTTGTATAAATTATGATAGAATTATTTATCGTAGTAATTGAGTTAAATTTTATAAATTTATTGATTTAAGTAAAAAATATAATTAAACGAACTATTTTTGAAGCAATAAAAAAGAATGAAGTAAATATTGTCATCACAATATTTATGGCATGTACACATTAATCATACACAATGTTTCATATTAGGTTGAATAACTTTCTTATTATATCAAAGAAGTGTATAAAGAAAAACTGCGTGTCAGTCAAAAGAATGTCAAAAAGTACTGTTGTATATTAGAAAATTATTATGATAAGGAATATGAAAGAAAACTGTTGAAGACATTTTGCATTGTCTACGAAGGTTTTGAGTCGATTATATATATAGAGAGATATAAAGTTCTATTTATACTATTTCGAGGACATATAAATAAACAAGATACATGATAAATGTTGTCTTCATTTATCATAAACAATTAATATATAATGAACAACTTCCTTAGTTCCTTCAGTTCACAAAAAAAAGAAAATAACAATTTCAGTTGGTGAGACGTATAATATGAAAAAAAAGGATGTTTTAATTATTCTTAAGGAAACAAGTGCAACATGACGCTCACAATGCCTCTAGTCATTAACTCAGTCAAATATGGTTAATAATGAACGTAAAACTCTGTCAAGAGAAGTTTGAAGTTTTCTATATTGACAAACATGTCAACAAAAAATTTTTCCTTAATGAGTTTTTTTTTGAATGCGTCAAGCATAATACTCTGTTTTTGAATTTTTAATGAAAAACTTTTCATAGATCAACAAAAAAAGAAATATTTCAATTAATGCTTACTACACGTATTATTAAGTAAAAAAAAATGATTTTCCTTTATTAATAAAATAATGTTTCGTGATAATTCATTCACAAAAAAAATTAATCTTTGTCATTATTTGAAGCTTTGATAAATCTCATTCATCAAATATCGAACATTTACGATTACAAACAAACCTTCGAACATTAAAACAAGATCTTTTCATTGATATTGAAATTTTATTACTTTCCGTGTCATTTAATGAGTTTAGTTTTGTTTAAATATTTAGTTGACATCGAAATTTTGACTTTCAGTTTTGACCTAATACTTTATAATATGTAATGAGTGGTCTAACAACATACTGAATGTATTGATGATAATCAAAAGAAGTTACCCACTGATTTACAACCTAAACGCAGTCTGAACTTGAAATTTCGCATCTGAAAATTTCAAACTTGCTTCTGAACTGCTTGTCATCGACTGTCAAAAGTTCTCAATAGTCAATAGCTCTTAAATTATGTTCTAATTGTCTAAATAATGCAACTTTAAAAAAATTTATGCCTTATTAAAGTAAATTTTAAAATATATAGTCTATTTAAAAATCGAACTTTGTACATGGTTTAGTTTTCCTATCGTCATTATGACTGACACATGGAAGAGTCCTTCAAGTAACGGTAACCATATTTCTTGAATTTTTCAAAGCAACCATGTAATCTGAAGAAACTATGTATTTTGTATGTAAAGTCAGCCAAAATGAAGCACTAATATTGTCCAATATCACATGAAAAATTTTGAAGCAGTTTCCCTTGAAGTTAGGTGTGAGTAGGTGGTAAACAATGCACACCCACATCCGTTTTACTGAATTTTCCATTCAGCTCTAGGTATTTAACGAAAAACGATATTGAATTCTCAACAAAACTCGATTTTGATGGCATATCTGCTAGAAGTTACTAGTTTTTGGAAATTCAATATCTCGACGAAGAAACATACTTTTCGACTGAAACGTTCAAGATATTCCTAGAATTATCAGACTTATCTATGGATGAAATTTCCGATCGAAACTTCTTTACTTGATTTTTCCGTAAATATCTAAAGCTGGATTGAAAATTCATTAAAATAGCGATAAACCGACTCTTGACGCACATGGACACGAACTCTGATACAAGTTTTCTAGTCTTACCTAGGTGCCTTGTTAACGCCATATGAGCTCAAATGGCGGATATCAGTTCGTGCAATTTCTTCGTCTTAGATGAATAGCTCTTATGCTTTCTGCAAAAACAGTTTGTTTCTGTATAAATATGTATGTATTTCGTAACTCATATTTAAAGTAACTTTTTTGAAGATAAAAGTCGAACAGAATCTTCGACATCGTATAAATAAAAAAGTAATTGCCAAGGAAATGGACATTTTTTTATATCAACATTCATTTCTCGTCTATTTTTTGTTTCTTCATTGAAATAACTTATTTTCCGATTATCACAATCAATCAAGAGTTCGATTTCAAATGTAGTTTTCCCAATCATATCATGATGAACTGTATACAATGACAAATCGGCACCGCATAAGCAAATGTTATCGTCACTGTACCAACCGTAACTTGACTTTTCTAGATCGAGTTGATCTTTGGGTACGGAAGTAGATTTTGAGATAATATTAAACGACATAGTATATTCGGAATCCTTCTTATTCATAAGAAATCGAATTTCATATTTGCCTGATGAATATTCCTTCATTCCACATACAAATGCATCACCTATGCCGGGTTTGAGATGATAAGCTAAAAAACCATCCTCCGCAATACGAACATTACCAAAGGATATTCCAAATCGTTCATTTTGTTCTAAATGTAGTTGTCTAGTGGAAGAAACAAATATTTTAGCCACAAGTGGTTTTGTTGGATCTTCACTAATAGTGGTCGAAGGACAAACATCAGCAACATCATGTTGAATTTTTTTTAACATGCTTGTCCATTTACGAAGATCAGTTTCAACAAAATCATCATCTATTCGAGCTTTTTTCAATTCTTCAGCGAGATTGTACAGTTCTTTTGATACTATTTCTAAAATTAAGAAAAATATAAATAAATACTCATTAAGTCAATTGTTTTAACCTTTTTGTGAACCAATTAATGTTTCGATTTGTTGTCGTGCTTCATTTGCTGTTTGTTGAATTTTCTTGATAGAGTCTCGCTCCCATTTGTCAATTTGCTTGAGTTGTGGATGATAATTTTTTTCTTTATTTTTCTCTTCCAGAATCATTTGTTGTAGAGTATCATGTTCAAAAACAATTTCATCCAATTGATGACTAAGAAGATCTCGATGTTCATTAACATGTTTTCGACAAAAAATTTGAGAACAACCTTCACATTTCAAAATACCCACACTTTTACAACCATCGGAAGTGCAAGGAGTTCTCGACGACGAGGACGACGTCATGAAAACAAATTTGTTTTATTTGTAAATGATGAGAAAAAAGGACACAGGTTTTTTTTCTTTTTTTTCAGTGAAACGTGACGCTTGAATGTCAATAAAAGAATGGAGAAATTTCTGTTTGACCAAAATATGTGATGTTATTTCTTTTTGTATTTTTGTTTATTGCCGTCAGTCTCAAATAATAACAATGTTACGTTTACAACGAGAAGTCAAATGAATGATAGCACTTTTTTCGGAGTGAATTTCACAATGTGAACATGTTTTTTTCTTCTTATATTAAAAAATCGTTTGTTTTATTTATTACGATATAAGGGTAGTTGACTCCTTTGTTTATCAGTACAACGTTAGTTAGATTTCTTTAGGCATGACTTGTGCAATGAAGAATTGAAACTTTCTATTAACATATGTAAAATTTAGGAATACTTAAAACGAAAAAATTCTATCTCAGTGTGTTTATTAAGCTACAACAAAATAATGATAACCTATGAAAACTCTGAAGAGGATTCGATCTATTAGATTATTTCTACAAAAATACCCCACTTGTACGGTATTTTTTACATGAATGCTATAGTTCCACTCAGAAACACAAAAAAACCTGATTTTCCAGTTTCGACTTGAAACTTGTCATAGAAATAGGCTTTGACGAGAATAGGTTTTCGTGAATATTTCAAATCTTATCGCTGTTTCTATCTGCTGATTCAGCTATGATACTAAAGTGCTTTACATCAATCAGATAAACCAGCAGAGCTAATTTTCCTACTTCTAGATAGAGATAAATTAAAAGATCTATTGTCGTTAAAGCCTATTTCTATGCAAATTTTCAAGTGGAAATTTAAAAATCAGTCTTTTTTAGTGTTCCTAAGACCAATCACGGCATTCATTTAAAGAATACCTCCACAGTACAGTATCTCTGTAGTAATGAGCTAGATTGCACAGTTGGTTGCCTACCCTGATTAGCTTTAATTTTGAAATAATAACGTTACATTTATTTTAGTATTTCTTTGTGTAAATCATAAATAATTCTAATGCTAATGGATGTCAAAGAGCGAAAGTGGAAAGAAATACATGTATCTCTCATTTTTTTGAATGAATCTAGTAATGAAATATTGATCATGAAATATAAAAATTTAGTTTAATACAAATCAATTCATTAAATCGTTTTTCTTATAATAAACAAATAAAATGCTATATTAGTTAATAATAAGAAAGTGCTCAATCAAACGAATGTATTGAAATACTTAACATCATGAACATCTTTTGAGTCTAGTCACGTCCAGAGTTCTGCAGTGTAATCCTGTTCTACCCTATCCTACAGTATAGTGTATAATAACATTATTGTGTTGTTCATATTGCTAAGAGTTTCTAGGAAAGCGAATTTGAAGATGCCCCTGATATCTTTCTGGCTCAGTAGAAATCGGTTGTTATGTTAAAGAAAAATTAAGTTTTACTCAAGGAGAATCAGTATTGAACTGATAGAACAAACAGTCACTGAACTATCCAGAACGTGATGTATGGATAAAAACTATTGGGAGTTTCTGCAGGGTCAGTCATAAATGAACGTATTTACAATGTGTTCACCCCAACGAATCTTTCGAAATACACAACAATTTTGTATTTGAGTATCGTTGGAAATTAATAAAATATGCTGGAGCATAATGAAAAGAACTTCATATTGACGTTTGTCGAGATGTGGAAATCTTCGGAGAGGGTAGGACAAGTATGTGACTGTCATCAGAGATTCTACATTGACCAAAGAATAAGTTGTTAGAGACAAAGATGAAAAATTCTGTCCAAATATCAAGATTAATTAACACTTTTAGCGAATCAGTTTTTATACAGTTAGATTCTATAAGTAAGAAACGAAATTTGTCATTTGTGAACTTATTACCGAGAATTTCTGTTACGTGAAGTCAAGATGGTAGCATGCATGTTCTTAAGTTCTTCATAGTATCATATATTCATAATCAATGAAAAACTTGTCAAAATTTAACAATACTTTCGAAGAAAACAATCTAATACGATGTTCTCAAAACATGCATATCTATATTCTAATACTCTTCATCTTATATAGGATTCACAGGGAGTTCTCCGTAATGCTAGAAAAATCCTATTGTGGCAAAAGGAATCATTTTCTTTAAAAATGAACATTTATTGCATGATTAATATTCAAAGTAATTGTTTTGAAGACAAAAGTCGAACAGAATCTTCGACATTGAATAAATAAAAAAGTAATTGCCAAGGAAATGGACATTTTGTAATATCAACATTTAATTCTCGTCTATTTTTTGTTCGTTCATTGAAATAACTTATTTTCCGATTATCACAATCAATCAAGAGTTCGATTTCAAATGTAGTTTCACCACTCATATCATGATGAACTGTATACAATGACAAATCGGCACCACATAAGCAAATGTTATCGTTACTGTACCAACCGTAACTTGACTTTTCTAGATCGAATTCATTTTTGGGTATGGAAGTAGATTTTGAGATAATATTAAACGACATAGTATATTCGAAATCCTTCTTATTCATAAGAAATCGAATTTCATATTTGCCCGACGAATATTCCTTCATTCCACATACAAATGCATCACCTATGTCGAGTTTGAGATGATAAGCCAAAAGACCATCCTCTGCAATACAAATATTTCCAAGGGATTTTCCAAATCGTTCTTCATTTTCTGAATTTTGCTGCAAAGTTGAAGAAACAAATATTTTGGCCACAAGTAATTCTGTTTCGGGGTGACCCTTTATCTTTACTTTCCTTTATAATAAAGGATAAAGATAAATGAATCCTTTACTCTTAAAAAATAAAGATAAATGGATCCTTTATTTTTAAAAAATAAATGTAAATGAATCATTTATTTTTAGAAAATAAAGGAAAAATAAAGGAATAAATGATACTTTTTACGACAACAGAAAATGTAATTAGAAGAGCACTAGAATCATGAAATAAATCTGCAGAAAGATTATTACGATTTAAAAATGTAAATTTAATTTGAAATACATTTCACAAGATGAAATTCAAAGATAACAGATAAACAAGCTTTATTTCTGAGTTTTTAGGGTACTAAGAAAGAGGAAAAGCTTCTTGTAACATTCTAATGTGATCTAAAGCTTTCTATGTATTCAGACATCTTTCTGATGCATTATTTCAGAATCATAGAATGTCTCCATCAGATCGATTATCACTCAATCTTCATATTTCTAAATAGAATTCCTTCATAGTTTTGATTTTCACTTCTAATTATCTATAACCTAACCGAATATATTCCATATACCCTTAACTTCAGAAAGAATTCTAAGCAATGGGATAAGTTTAGCATGTTTCGTGGCATGTCTGCTTGCTTGTGTGAACTGACAAGTACGTATACATTTGTGAGATTTCCAAGAAGCTATTTAAATTAAGCACTCCCTATCCCAAAAATTTAGTCAGTCACATAGTTTCACCATCTAATTCTTGTCGCATTAAATCGACTGAGGATAAAAATCTAACTTTTGGAAATCAGGAGTTGGAATTCGCTGTAAATATTGGCGTTGTGAACGTGAGAAGCGTTCATAGTGTCATGACTCTTTCTATGTATTTGGAAAGGGGTGTGAGTATGTAGCTGATGGAAAAAAACGTGATCGTGCACTTGATGATGTTCACTGGAAGAAACAAATACAAACCAGTTTTTAACAATCATTCACACACTCATCATAAACTTCAATTGTAGCGCGTCCGTGTCAGCGACAAAAAGAATGTGATGTTGCACTTGCAGTAACAGTACAAGATGCAAGTCGGATCATTACGGTGATATGAATTAAAGAGCAGAAGTAACTTAGCTAAAATAACATGATTTCGAAAGTGCCTTTCATGAAATGAAACATCTTTCGAATAAAAAACGTATAGATGAATATGAGAAAATAAAACTAGTGCTTTGCAAATCAGTAATGTCCAGTAATTTTAATAAGGACATGTAAACTATAATAAAGTTTTCCTTTGTTTATTTAACTTTATTTTTTAAAAATAAAGGATCCATTTATCTTTATTTTTTAAGAGTAAAGGATTCATTTACTTTTATTTTATAAAGTAAAAATAAAGTACCACCCCTAATTCTGTTGAATCTTCGCTAACAGTCGTCGAATGAATAAAGTTATTAACATTATGTTGAACTTTTTCTAACATATTTATCCATTTATGAATATCTGTTTCAACAAAATCATCATCTATTCGAGCTTTTCTCAATTCTTCTGCCTGATTATGTAATTCTGTTGATACCATTGCTAAAATTAAAAATCATATCAACAAATTAAAATTCATTCAATCACTTGTACTGACCTTTTTGTGAACTAAATAATATTTCAATTTGTTGTCGTGCTTCATTTGCTGTTTGTTGAATTTTCATTATAGATTCTTGTTCCCATTTGTCGATTTGTTTGAGAAGATGATCATAATAGTTTTCTTTGCTTTTCTCTTCCACAAACAATTTTTGTAGTGCATCATGTTCAAGGACAATTTCATCCAATTGATGATTAAGAAGATCTCGATGTTCATTAACATGTTTTCGACAAAATATTTGAGAACAACCTTCACATTTCAAAATACCCACACTTTTACAACCATCGGAAGTGCAAAAAGTTTTCGGTGAGGATAAAAACGCCATAAAAAATGGAATTTGTTTCAGCCGTAAATAACGAAAAAAAGAACAAAAATGTAATTTTTTTTGTTACACATGACGATCGATTGTTAATGAAAGAATGGAAAAATTTTCTGTCTAACGAAAACATGTGACGTAACTTCTTTTTCTATTGTGATCAGTGTCAAATAATAACAATGCTATGTTTAACAAGATAAGTCAGGTAATTGATAGAACTTGTGCAGAAATGAATTTCTCAATTTGAATAAATATTTTTCTTGTTCTAATATTGAAAGATCGTTTTCTTACTCAGTACAATTTAAGAACAGGTCAATAAAATATTTATGTATGAAAACTTTCACGAACTGTTAACACAACGTTGATATGATCCATGTAGGCATTACTCGTGCTATATTAAGACTTGGAATCTTCTATTAACACATATAAATTTTAAGAATATGTTTAATCGAAAAAACTCAATATCTACCTTTTTTTGCTAAGCCACAGGACATCAATGATTTGTTACATATTAATCGACAATAATGAATTTATAAAGGTTACGAAATTCAATTAAAAATATTTCAGCCTGGTTCTTTGTAAATAAAGTACATATAAGAGCTTGGCTCTAATTCTCAAATAAAATGATACTCTTTGTTACATAAGTATCCAAAATGATAACAGAAATACTCATCAATAATTGTAGTGCTAATTTATATCGAATTTTCTATCAAGGTATCGTTTTCTTTATATCTTCGGATATCATTTCAAGATTACTGTCTTCGTGCATAGATAATCTGTCATTTCTCAAATTGAAATTCTCTTCTGTCACTGGAGGTAAAAGTAACGAGAACAGCTTACCATATTTCTTTTTAACATTTGTTCGTTGAATCCGATTAAATAGTTCAATTGACATTTTTTGACAATGAGCAATACTATGATCATTCTCATCTGCATCTGCTTTAGTTATAGTTTGTTTTCTATAATAGTTATTAACATTCTTGGTTTTTGTTTGTATCATCATCTGACGAATCATTCATGCTTTTTATTGTCCTTCAGTAATACGCATAATATTTCAAAAAATAAAGAACAAACTTTTATCGAACGTAAATGAGAGAAAGATGATAATGACGTGAACCGTTTGACAATACAATAATGATGCATTTCAAAAGGATGGCTTCTCTTTCTTACTTGCAAAACAATTAATAAGAAAGAAAGAATAGATACGCCGAGCCTACATGAGTCTTCTTGAATGTCTTGATACCTTTCCTTTAAAGAATTAACGAAGGAATATTCTTTTTTTAGCTGAAACTTTCATGATATTTCAAGAGTTATCAGGCTTATCTATGGGTGAAATTGCAGATCAAACTTCTAGTATTTGGCTTTCCGATAAATATCTATAGTTGGACTGATAATTCAGTAAAATGCTGATGTCTGAGTTCCCAATGCTCAGAAATAGAAACCCAGTTCAGCTGTTTTAGTCTTACTGAGATCTCCTTGTAAACTAAATATGGGCTTTAGTAGCGGGTACCACTTCTGAAAATTACCTTAAATTAGTTATTTTCATTACTACAGCTACAGGTTGTACATCATTATGTGTATTTTTGATCCAATGTAATGAAATATATCTTTATGAACAGTTTTTTCAACAAAACGAATATTGACCTCATGATTGATATTCAAATTAGTTTTATTGAAGATAAAAGTCGGACAGAATCTTCAACATCATATAGATTAAAAACTAATTGCCAAGGAAATGGACATATTGCAATATCAACATTCATTTCTCGTCTATTTTTTGTTCGTTCATTGAAATAACTTATTTTCCGATTATCACAATCAATCAAGAGTTCGATTTCAAATGTAGTTTCACCATCCATATCATGGCCAAGTTTATAGGAAGGCATATCAACATCGTAACAACAAATGCCATCGTCAGTGTACCACCCATAACTTGATTTAACTATATGAAATTTTTTGTTGAGTATAGATATAGATTTTGAGATAATATTAAATGACATAATATATTCTGGATCTTTCTTATTCATAACAAATCGAATGCTATATTTGCCTGATGAATATTCCTTCATTCCACATACAAATGCATTCTCTCTTCTAGGACCACCGTGATAAGCCAGATAACCATTCTCTGCAATACAAACATTACCAAAGGATATTCCAAATTGTTCATAGTTTTCTAAATCTTGTTGTCTAGTTGAAGAAACGAATAGTTTGGCTACAAGTAATTTTGTTGGATCTTCACTAATAGTTATCAAGGGACTAAAATTATTAACATTATGTTGAAGTTTTTCTAACATAGTTGTCCATTTATGAAGATCTGTTTCAACAAAATCATCATCTATTCGAGCATTTCGTAATTCTTCAGCGAGATTATACAATTCTTTCGATATCGTTTCTAAAAATAAAAACAATATCAACATAATAAAACTTCATTCAATTATTTGTACTAACCCTTTTTTGAACTAAATAATATTTCAATTTGTTGTCGCGCTTCATTTGCTGTTTGTTGAATTTTCATTATAGATTCTTGTTCCCATTTGTCAATTTGCTTTAGAAGATTATCATAATTTTTTTCTTTGTTTTCCTCTTCTATAATCGTTTGATGTAGAGCATCATAGTCCAGAACAATTTCATCCAATTGATGATTAAGAAGATCTCGATGTTCATTAACATGTTTTCGACAAAATATATGTGAACAACCTTCACATTTCAAAATGCCTACACTCTTACAATCATTTGAAGTGCAATGAGTTTTTGATGAAGAGAATGATGTCATGACAACAAAATCGTTTTAGTTGTAAATGATGAAAAAAAAAAATAAGGTCAAGGTAATTCTTTTTTCTTTGATTCATGATGATTGAGTGTCAAGATAAGAAAGAAAAAATTTCTGTATGACGAAAATATGTGACGTTATCACTTTCTTCTTCCTTCGTTGTAGTCATTCTCAATTTTGATTGCGTAATATTAAAAAACTCAATCGGATAAAACATAAAGCTTTTTTGTAAAAACGAATTTCTTAAAGTTTCAGACATGGAAATATCTTATTTTTTATTCTATGCAATTTAAGATGAGTCCACTAGTATAATTTTATGTGAAAATTTTCGGAAATAGCTTTAAATATTGAAAGTAGGATTTATATAGTCAACACTTATGTTGTTCAATATTAGAAATTTCTATTGGCATAGGTAAATTTTGAGAGTATTTTCAATCCAAAAGAACTTTATCTCTATGTTTGTACTAATCCAAAGAAAATCAATGTTCTGCCGCATAACAATGGGCGATAATCGATTGATAGAGATTACGAGATTGTATCGAAAATATTTTCAAGTAATTCTTCATGAACAAAGAACATATACCGATTTAGTTTTAATTATCAAACAAAAGGATATCCTTTCTTATATAAATATCGAAAGTGACTAGAGAAACTTGGTATCCTTCGGAAAGCAAGACAACACTTTTGTTAAATATTTATAACTTCACATTAATCTTGATATTCTTTTCGGTAAGTCATAGATAATTAAAGGGCTAATATATTCGTACTTTTCAATTAATTCAATGAATAACAAAAAAAAGAAAAATAGAAAATAAATGTATGCATCTTCTATATTTGTCTGAATGAATTTAACAATTCAATATCTTGTAATCGATTTTAATGATTTTTCTTTTTGCAATAAAACAATCCCAATGTAAATCGTTGCATGTGGCGAATTTGCATTTTTCTATTGGAGAATGTAGAGTTTCAAAAAAATTAAAAGTACATTGCTATTATGTGAGGCTTGGTAAATTAATGAAATTTTGTTGTGAGAAAACATTGATTATCACAATAATTACTCATTTGCTTATTTCTTTTTTCTTCCGAATAATCAACGGATAGTACATCTGCGAACAATAACTCGTGCCCATGAAAACTTATTGTATAAATTGTGATTGGAATGCGTTTTATCTATATTTAGAATATACACAAATGATTTGCCGTTTGATAAGAACGACATAAAACAATTATGTTAGTCATATTAACCTATATTACGTCAAAGTAATAGTTATATTTTGGTTCTTATTTTATTATATGAATCAAAATGACGTCACTGATACGAAATCAAAATAGTCAGCAAAAAAGGATTTTTCTTGTATCTGAATGCTGAACATTGTTTATTATGGCGTTGAAATTATTGTATTTAGTAGTTTCTATGTCTGATAAACACAATAAAAATTTTTCTTGTTATTTCGTTTTTCACTATAAAAGTCATCGAACAAGTACCAATAAGGACTTTTTAGAAAGAAGACAACAATGAGTACATTCATAAACAGAACACATTTGATCGATCTCAATGCAATTCATATTAGAGAAGTTTTACCGTAATTGACTATGTGCACCTATTGATTCAATCATTTTTTTTTATCAATCTGCTTGAGTAATAGTAAAAAACTCGAAAGAAAAAAAAAAAATCTTTTGTTTTTCAAATCTTAGCACAATTTTTGTAGAAACAATAAATAATTCTTCAAGTTTCAATTAGGTCAAGGCTTGTTTTTGTCGTCTCAATTTTCCTAGCTTCTCATTTATATGAAATCGCTTAATACTTTCAATCCTTATATGCAATTTAAAAGTAAATATAGTTTTTTAAAAAAACATGGAAATATGTCTTAAAATTAATTTGAATACTTTACTATTTGAAATAATTGAAAAATAATATTTTAGGACGATTTTTGATTTTCTTCAATTTACTAATGTTTCACTTTTTTGAAAAGATTGAAAATTTATCAAATTCAATTTGAAAGCAGCTTTTTCATTAACATAATAATTCACAATAGCTTATCTATAGTGATGAAATTTAATTGTCCTTTGCAGAGTGAATCAAGTTATATGATAGATACTTTTTTTCAATTAAGTACAGTTTAGAAAAGTCTCTATATAGGATTGATGAAATAATTCTGATGTTGACAGAAGTGTAACTCATGAAGGCACGACGCCTTGTTCCACTCCTGTTTTTGAAAATTTGCATGTCGTACAATTTTTTATGAAAGAAGTTACTTTGTCGAAAATGCTGAATTACATATTTTAATTCTTTATGGATTGTATTACCAACTTCTTTTTTACAAAAGTTTTTTTTTTCACTTTTTTCTACAAAATCTTGATTTTTGTAATTTTTTTTCTAAAATAAATTACTTTTTTTTTTTTTATAAAAGTTGAAAATTTTTTTAAAATTCAAATCATATTTTTTAAATAAATTTTGAAAAACATACTCATTTCATATGAAATCTCATTATCTTCTCAACTTTGTTATTAATCGAAAATTCCAACTTTCATGAAGGAAAAATTATTTTTACGTATTATAAAACGAAAAGATATATAAAAAATAAAGGTAAGAATATGATCATTTTTATATCTCAGCATGTTGAGTCAAACAAAAAAAAAAAACTACATCAATGTAATTCTTATCTTTATAAACCATTATTCTTTTTCAAACCGTTGTAATATTCTAAAAAGAATAAAGACAATGTATAGAACATTTCATTATATAAAAATATTAAAAGGTAAAAATATTACCATAAAAAAATTTTTTTCTTGTTAAAAATTCAATATCTTATAGGCTACATCTTATCTATTGGTTTTCATCGTTTAATCTTAATTTTTCTTTTTCTTTTATTATTTCTGTCTTTTTCTTTTCGTCAATCTCAAGTTGAATCTACTCAGTTTATTTTATCTATGTTTGAAAATTTTAACAAAAGACTAAATTCTAGTAATCAAACAAACATAACATCTCAATTAAGTAAAACTGTCGTTGTATCACATTTTCATGAAAACTTAGATTGGCTTGATTTACTTGTTGATGATCAAATTTCATATGTTGTTTACACACGATCAGCTGAACCATTAACCCATTACCATAGAATTGCAATAAATAAAGGCAGAGAAGCTATAGTATATCTTCGATATATTGTTGATCATTATTCAAATTTACCCTCATCAATAGCTTTTGTCCAAGCACATCGAACATCTTGGCATCAAAAAGATCCATCAGATATTGTTATTGCTTTAAGAACATTACAATGGAATAAATATACTTATATGCCATTAACTAGTACACGAACTTATAATTTATATAAACAAAATTCATTTGATCTTCAAGAAAGAGTTAATTATGAATTATGGCAAGCTGTTTTACAAAAAGAACTTGGTCCTTCACCAATAAATGGAACATATACATATTGCTGTGCAACATTTGCTGTCAAAAGAGAAGCTATTCTTGCTCATCCAACAATATTTTATTCAAATATTATTGATTATATTTTGACTAGTCAACATTCTGATCAATTGACAGGTAGAACACTTGAATATACTTGGCATATGATTTTTGGTGAACCAACACATATTAACTATAGAACATGTGATATATCTGTATGTGATTCAAGAGGAATTATTTCGGTTTCATTGGCTAAAAATAAAACTCAATAATTAATTTTTGTTAGTATATGTCCTTAAAAATAAGCAACAATGTATCATTATAAGTAGGAATTTATCAACAATAATATTTTCTCGAATGAAATTGTTTGAGGAATATGACATGCATAGGTATGATAAAATCAATGGAAGAGAGTGCATAAGAAATTAATTTGATCCATTAGTGGTTTTCTTTGCTTACTCTATTGAAGAAGATATCAACGCACAGGAACATGTTAAAATTAACATTGTCACATTATTTTCATAGGGTTTTGTTCATATTTTGAAATCAACAGAATAACACAATTCTGGTCATTATTTTAATAGTCTGTCCTATTGCAATCGATTCAATTTGAGAATCAGCATCAAGCCTACCAATACTTGATGCTTTTGATGTATTCCACTTTTTATAATCTATTCTGTTTTTTTTTGGAGCCAATTCTTCTTGTGTTTCACTACAAAAAACACTGTTCAAATAATTTAAAAGCACCGTCTTTAGAATTAACTCAACTAAATCTATACAACTATAACAAGAAAATGGCCAGACAAATTTTGCTCAGACTTTGAATTGTCAGGACTTTACAAAAGACAAAAAAAAAGTCTATTAAATTTCAAACTTTCCTCATTTTTAGCTCCTCGAATTTCGCATAGAATGCTGGTTGAACTATGTGGATTGATAGAGGAAACATTTCTCAATAAAATGACAAATCTATCAACCGCCTAAGATAGTTTCTCATCAATCCTACGGAAGTTACAAAAGTTGTTTGTTCACTATTTCGTATGGAAGCATAATTTTTGTGTCTTCCACAATGCATCTCAGCGTGAAAAATGTCGTAGAGAGCTAGAAATCATTGTATTTTGTAAAACACTGTTTACTATACCATTCTAGGTAATTCAAATAGAATTCTATTAGCTGAAAAACTTAGGCTTTGTTTTTTTTCTAGAGACCCTCTTCTTGAGAATTAGCAATCGTTTTCATCCTTAAAAATTTTTGTTACAAATAAAATTCTCCTTGCAAATCACTAGTTAGACTCTTATTAGAGTTTATGGCAATGGATAAAATGATTGAAAATAAACCTGATGGAATTATTTTGAGAGACACGATAAATATATAGAATTGTGCAGGTGTTTCATGAAAAACTTCGAAATTCTATATGATGTGTAGTAACAGAACATTCCTAGTAGCAACAGCTCCATCGAACAATAATACTTTTAGAACTTCACGAGATATTATGAAGTTCTATTTGGTTTGATTTTGATCTCAAAGATTTCGAATATAGAGTTTTCATAGATTGTCAAGTAGTTCTACTTCAAAATTCTTTATTTCTCCATGATAGACATGCATAGTAGTATTACATAATGCTGCTTTGTAATACTAGTAAATTAAGCGCAAGACAAAATACTATTACGACTTATTCTATCGGTAAATGGTTAAAAAAAAGTTTTTTTTGTTTTACGAATTATATAAATAAATGAAGATATAACAAAGCTAATTTTAATGTTATTATCTTAAGTTAAAATGTTTTAATTAACAATTTCAAACACAAAGTATCCTCTTTTGTTGAGTTAAATTCATAGACAATATTTTCTACAAAAACCATTCGAGATCTTCTTTTCGTTTGATTGAATTCTGTGAAGAATTACGACAGAACTTTTTTTAAAGGCTATCAACAAAATTTTTAATTAGTGAAATCATAATCGTTTCTAATCACTGCAAATATTCTTGTAGTATAATTCAAGTTCAAATAATTAAAACATGTAACAAAAAAAATCGTATGCATATGCAATTCTTTTCTCTTTGAAAGTAACAAAAATTCAAAATATAATAAATTATATAATTATTTTATGCAATATAGTGTCTCCCTCTGTGTAATATTACTCTTATGATTTTCATATAATTGGTTACCGAAATGTTATTATTTTGCTTCGCAGTTTCAACATTTTTTTGTTTTGTGCATGTTTATCGTAAGAAACCAGTGTTTTTATTACGGAATAAGCATTCAAGATTCAATTTTCTATTCTCACTGTTGTTAGGTTTTTTATTTTTATTCAGTCATGCATCAGTGGCTAAATACTACTCTATAAACATTTTGGAATTGGAGTAAACCTGCACAGTACCTCAATATCAAGCACGAATATGTGGTTTTTTTTGCTTAGCTCTAAATATTTTCTTTTAAAAAATAATGAATTAATAGATAGATATTTTTATTATTATTTAATAATAAAAAAAGAATATTTTGTTTTTCTAGGCGGCATTTCAACAAAGCTGACATGGATTTATTTTATGCCAAAATCGTTCAAGAGAGTGAGTGTCTTATTAAATATATAGAACAATATTCAAAAGAGATTTTGAATTACTTCAAAGTTTTGTTATTTACGAGTTCGAAAAAAGATTATTATTTATAAGGAGAAACACAAGAAATAATAGGCTTTATAAGTTTATATAAATAAAAAAAATTTATGTTTGTCCTTTTTTTTTTTTTTGATAAAGTTTTCTACTCTCTAAACTATAGATCTATTTATTCTCACAAAATAACTATATTTAATTTTATTTGAAATAAGTCAATTTTCTTCTTTTATTTAATTTATTATTTACAAATGAATTAACAAACAATTATATAAACAAGTAAAAGAAAAACAAAAAGAAAAAGAACAGCGTAATAACGATCACTAAGTACAGATACAGTTCATTTTTATATTACTATTGAGGCATGACCGAAAGAAAAAGCAAAAAAAAAGAAGCTGATCAGCTTTTTGTTCTGTTTATGCTAAGTAGTTTGTTGAAAATTTAATATTTGAGATGATATCTCATCAAGATATTAAGTATTTATCAAGAAGAAAAGTAGAGATTTGGCACATTCAGCACTTTTTGGTACTGAAAGTTAGTAGTGATACTCATAGAGATGAAAAATGAAGTTGAATTTATCGGTCATAGAATTGAATATTATACTAAACAATTGTGATTTTTTTTCTATCAAAATAAGCCAATCTTTAAAAAGGTATTGATATTCTTGTTTTAATACAGCTTGATTGAATGTTCTGAAGATTATTAATATTAAACAATATAAAAGAAAATTCACTTATATTCAAAAAACAATGAAGATACCTCAGACAGTTACTATTTAACAATAGGTTCTTCTATTATAGTAATTAATGTATGCAAATTAAAATAATTTCTCATAGTCTAAATCTTTTATTGCAAATCAAGTACATTCTTCCTTTTCAATTGAATATAATATTAGATAATTAGCTGTATTGTTTTATCATAGAAATATTTTATATTAAATCTTCTTAAAATTGTAGATCTATTTAAATATTCTAATATTATGTAATAAATATTAAATCAATTGTTTTCTTTTTTATTCTTATTTCTAGTTGAAGCATATATAACTGATGATAATTTAAACAATGATTATATCATAGCGAATTGCGTACATGAAAATGATGGATGGATACGACTTGAATTGTTAAGTCGTTGCAATAAATTATCAAGTTATAACTATGATACAATATTGCAAGCTTTAAACTCTAAACATTCAAATATAATCGAATTGAGTTCATTTACACCTCGATGTATACGTCGTCGATGTCAACCATTAACAGGTGATAGTATTCAAGATAATCGAACTGTTATTGTTACAGGTTTACCATATGATGCTAGACATGAAGAATTAATAGAATTTTTCAATCGTTTTTATCCGGTTAAAGAAATAAAAATGTTTTCATTATCAAATAGATTTAATGGTATAATTCATATTATATTTAAAAAATCTCAAGATGCTCGAGAATTTGTTCAACGATCAAAATTAATACGTATTCTTTATGTGAATGATAATTCACTACAATCATATAATAATTATACTATTACTTGTAAAATGTTAACTGATAATGTTAATAATGATTTTATTAAACAAAATAATCAACAAAATTTTATTAAAAGTAAGAAAATTGACATTAATAATCGATATTATTTAATGAAATTATATTTTTTTTAAAAAAAAGGGAAACCATTTTCCACACGACTTGCTAATCTTTCGTCTCATGTTTCGTTCAATACAAACATTTCATCGACTAATGACAATTCGAGTAAATATTATTACAAATAGAAGACTTTTCAAAAGTATCCATCATTAAACGTATCTCAAAGGTTCATATCGAGTAAAAAATTAATCTGTTAGACTACGATGTGTCCATTATGTAAGATTTTACTGTAAATATTTTTTCAAATATCATAAAGCTTTTCCGTCATAGATTAAAATCATCAGTCTTACATAGGAAAAATTAATTAAACAAACAATGCTTTGCTAGAATGTGAAAAGTAAATGAAAAACATAATCGATTCGATAGTTTTGAAAAAACTATTCAATGCAGTATTATAGATATGATCACTAATAATCAATATATTTGTACTGTCAATTATATTAGTTATCTAATGAGATCTTAATTTGTCATGAAGTGAAACTCCTATGAAACATTTCTATCTGAAGAATTTTTTTTTTTTATAAATAATATTCATATCATTTTTACTTATCTCTTCAGATGTCGTGCTTAACAAATATTAGAAATTTTAAATGAGTATGACAGTCAAATGATTTTCCTTCTGTTTATGTTCAGTTAATATTTCCTTTACATGTTAATTAACATAATTGAATTGATTAAATATAAGAATGTGAGTGATGTTGTATGTCAGAGTATGGATGAAGAGAATAACTACATCTATATAGACGCAGTATCAAGGGGGAAACGGCGGATTCCGGATTCCCACGGGATTCCCGGGAATCCGCCGTTTCCCTCTTGATTTTGAGAGTCTTGTTCTAATTCTCCAAGTTCTGAGTCAACTTCTTCGTCATCATTGTCATCACTAGTATGTTTGGCCTGTTTATTTTTGATGATTACTTTATCTATTGATGACTCTTAGGCACAGGATTCCCTGGATTCCTAGGATTCCCAGGATTCCCGTGGGATTCCCTGGATTCCCAGGATTCCCATGGGATTCCCTTGGGATTCGGAATCCCGGGAATCCGCCGTTTCCCCCTTGCGCAGTATCCTTCCTACGTAGAAATCTCAATCAACTGTATCTTTTATATTTTATCCATATTTACTTTTTTTCTAGTTCATCATAAATCACGAACAGTACCTATTCAAACAAAACCTTGTTTAAAATCGAATACATGTGCAACAGAACAAATCCTTTTTTGTCAAAATATAGAAAAGAAGATACCAATAAGAAATATGGAATATGAAAAACAAAAAATTGTGTATAATAAATTTTCATATGAATTTTATATTCCTGATCATCTTCTTAAACATACACTTGAATGTGTAATAATATCTGTATTAAATCCACATTGTTTTACAATTCAACTAAAAGAAGATGCAATAGAATTTGATAAATTTCAAAAAGAAATTAATGATTTTTATAATAAAATAAATGATATACAATATCATATAAGACCAGAACAAATTCTTATAAATTTATGTGTTATATGTTCTGATCCGAAATTATCAGATAATGATAATATATGGTATCGTTCACAAATACTTGATTTTGATCCATCTGATAATACAGTGAATTTATTTTATGTTGATTTTGGTACATGGGAAGAATATGTACCAATAAATCGTCTTCGACATATAACTGATCATTTTCATCGTCATCAAGTTTTTTCTATAACTTGTCGTTTAGCTCATATTATTCCATTAAATAATGATAATGATCAATTAACATGGACAGAGGATGCAACAAATCAATTTTTAGCTGTTCTTGATCAAGTTCTATCAAAAATAGAATTATTATCATATACTGTCAATGGTTGTTTTCAAACAAATTTATTTGTTATGAATTCAGGTCAACATGTTTATGTTAATGATTATATGGTACATATAAAAAAGGCTAAATCTATTCTAAATAGTACAACAAATATTGATAATGACAGACAAAATGGTATTCAAGTAAGAAATAATATTCTCATTCGTATTAATTAAATTAGTTTGATAAAAAAATTGTCATATTTTCTGTTGAAATATATAATTCTGTTCTAATCTAACCTATAGCATGAAAAACCTTGTCATATAGTATTTATTATATAATATTATGTTGAAGCTATTTTACTTTGTATACGCAAAACTCAATGATAATTGTTCAATTTTATCTCATCCTACAAATCCGAAAATATATTCGGGAAAGAGTTAAATCTCATACAAAACAGTTTTTAATAGTGTAGAATAGATTTCTTATCAGAAATAACCGTAGAGTCTTAAATAAAATAATATAAAAACTAGAGAATAGTAAAGGCTAATATTTCTATTGTAGTAAAAGTTTCATTTTTCAAAATTTGTATTCAGAAACAACATCGAAATTAATTTTAACTGTACATATAGTGAAAAAAGCTTGTTAGCGCAGCTCCTTTGGGGCTGAAATGTGGAACTCACATATCTCCTTTGGTTTCATTATACTAATGATAAAATACCCAATATTTAAAATCTCCAAAATATAATAGTTCTTTTCTAAAGATAATCGATTATTAGAAAATGCTATATTTTTATCTCTCAATTTCGAAGAGAATTTTTTTTTTTCACGAAGTTGCCAAGGTCTGTAATGGGGGGTTGTCTGTAATGGTAGCCTACGTTGCTATGGTCTGTAGTGGGAGGGGGGAGGGGTGTCTGGGCAGTGGCGTAGCCAGGAGTAGGGCCATTGGGCAATTGCCCATAGCTCCAAAAGTTATTGCCCATGGGTTTATTGAGTTATACAGTGCTCGAACAGTTATTGTCCATAGATATTTTTTGTAATCATAACGGTTGCCCTTAGCCGCCCGTAACTCAAAATAGTTAGGCTGATGAATTGCCCATGACTCAAAAATTTCTGGCTATGCCACTGAAACAGACTAAATTCGAACCATATATTAACTCTATATTGTGCAATATATTTATTACCTTCGAACAACTAATTTTATTTTATTAGAACATAGTTTTGATAATATTCATTGTTTTTTTTAGTTAGATGAACATGATACGAATGATAATGGTTTACCAATTCATCCGGTTGTTGCTCTATATAATAGACTAGGAGAGTACGTAACTAAAAAAAACATCATTTCAAAACTAATTACTTATTTCTTTATCAGAAATTTTCAACAATCAATTGCTGAATCACGTACTACAAGTATAAGTAGTTCTGCTATGTCATCTCCATCTACTTCACCATATATATATGTTAAAGTTATTCAAGCACATATAGAAACAAACACTATGAATAGACAAAAATATAATAATCCACCACAACTAGTACCGATTGTTTTTGTTCGTTATCAAAAAACAATTCTTGTACCTGATTTCAATATAAATACTTTACTTCATATGATTGATCCAACTATTGATATTCATACAATAGAACATTATGTAAGAAATATTATTATCATATAAATATACAAAGAAGAACTTTTTTTTGTTTTTTTACTGTTTGAAGGCTTATGCTATTAGATATACCTGCGTACATATAACACAAGAGTCTCATTTTGATATATTTACACAATTGAGTTCATTATTTGGTCTACGATATATACATAGTATAGCATTATATACACTTGATTTTGTTGGTTATATACTTGAACATTATAATTTTCCGGTAACTAATGTATTTGTTGCATTAGAAAATGCTAAACATGCTCAGTTACATGCACCTGATCTTGGTCTATGGTTTACAATGAATAATGAAGTATTTTTTTTCCACTTTATTTATCATAGAAAAAATATTTTATCGTTTTAGCTTAACACTTCATTTACACTTGTCGCTAATGATACAACTAAGTATGTTCTTTTTTTTTTCTTTATGAAATTATTATTATTATTTTTTTTTTGTAATATAGAATTAATCATTTCAATGACCATAGGTCATCTGTTCCTTCTATGAGTCAGCAACCGTCAACTTCCATTCGTCTTCCATTTTCAAATCGATTAATTAATCCAATGTAAAATATATTTATTTATTTATCTATTTTTTTACATTTATAAATCTTGATATTCTTTTTCTTAAAATTTAATTTGACAATGTTTTCTTTCATTCATTTATATGTGATTCTTTTTTTTCATATTTTTATGATAAGAAAAAAACAAAACAAAGCAAAGAAACTATTGTGATATATTTATTAATCAATTGTTTTTTTTTTGTATTCGTCTATTTTTAAAATATTTTATCCAGTGAAGTTTTTTTTCTATTTCTATTTATAAACAAGAATAAATGGTTTTAAATTTTTCCAAAAGATTTATTTTTATATTTTCAGATTGAAAAAGAATGTCTGCTCGTTGTATACAAACAACAGTACGTAATGTACAAACATTATTAATGATAAATAGTCGTCGACATTTTCAAACATCAGTTTTACGTTTATCTACTAATGTATTTCATGTTAAAGATGATGGAGATTTTCAAAAAGAAGTTCTTGATAGTAAAAAACCATTCATTGTGGATTTTCATGCAGCTTGGTAAAAAGAAAATCTATAAAAAATTACAATTTAAAATTTGAAGGATATTTGTTTAGGTGTGGACCATGTAAAATCTTAGGTAATATATTTTTGTTTTATTTTATCGTTTGTATTTTATATGATCAATTCAATAGAACCTCGTCTTGAGAAAGTTCTTAATAATCACAATAAAAAAGTACAAAATACATCTGCTGATCAACAAATCAAATTGGCTAAAGTTGATATAGATAATTTGGGTGAATTAAGTAGTAAATATGATGTTCAAGTGGTACCAACGGGTAAGTCGTCGACATGTTTAATTGTGAAGAATTTACGTTTTGTTTATCATTCTATATTTTCGTATATCCCAAGCAAAATAAAGCCGGTTAAAACTAAAAACTTCAGATAATATCTCCTGAATTTTTTGTAAGAAAAAAAAAAAGAGTCAATTATTGCTTTGGATAGACTCTAAAAGAGTAATATTAGAGCCCTTTTTTTTTATGATACTGTGACGATTTTATTTCTTCTCAAATTCTTGTTGAAAACAATATTCTTTATTCAAGTTACTATTCAAATTTTTTTATGAATCTCTATGATCAATATTTAGAGTAGCATGTTTTGCTCTTCAATATATGAAGTGGCATAAAGAAAAACTACATATTCGATAGGCTATCGACATTGTGCTCATATTCGCATTTCTCAGTTTCAAAGTTCAATTTCATCTAGTCTAATGAACGTTTACATAGACTGATCGTCATGACTTTGTTAGATAATTTTTTTTTCATAACGACAAAAAAAAAATGTGAAAAAGTTTTATTCATTAGTCAGTTTATTAATCAATGTCATCATTGAATCCTATCGTCAATATTGAGTGTTATTGTGAAAATAATATTAGATTTTATGCTCTCTTAAATGTAGAATATCTAATGTTTAAGATTCAGTTTATCTTTCTATTAACGAGGAATGCAAAAGTTCTTGAAAAACTTTTGCTTCGTTTTTTCATCGTAATATTTTATTATAGTTTACTTTTGAGTTTCGAACACATCTTTAAATAGCACTAAATTGTAATTCGAAAACAAAAGGAACTTATGTTTATTGTGATAGGAAAAGTCGATATTCTTTCGTATGCCTTTCTTCGTATATTGCTGTTTTTTTTTCTTCATTAGTTTTTGCCGTCTCATTCTTTATGAACCTAGTACTAAGAAATGTACAATATTGCTTAAAAGTGTGTTCTTTGTACTGCATTGATTGTGGTATGCTTTTTACATACTACATTGTAGTATTCTTTAAAGAAATGCATAGGTATTTTTAGTCTTTTTGGGAACATATTTCAACCAATGATACATGAGATGATATTTGTGCAGGAATTTTTGCATTACTCATTAGTAAGAAAGCATAAACAGATGTCTATTTCTGTGATGACCTTATCTAAAATGTAACTAGATTTAGTCAATTTTTTCAAGCGGATACTAACAACTAATATTTGAATTTTGAATAGAAAAAATATCCGTTAGCAAAGTCTACTGTTAACACTAGGAGCATAAGTTGATTCATCAAATGATCGTCTAAAGATAGCAACTATTTTCGAAATGTCTTAGCCATCGACTTGAATACAAAAAACAACTTATTAAATATAACTGCTACTATTGATCTATTGATTTATTTATTAATTTGCATCATTAGTCTTTTAGTATCGATTGTTAAATAGGTTTTTATAACTAAATAATTTATTAGCTTGAATAAATTAGTGTTAAATAACTTAAGCACATTTTAAATACATTTATCTTTCTGTTTTTTTTTTTATTTTAGTTGTGGCTATTAAAAATGGCAGAGAGATAAGTCGATTTACAGGTGTTGTCGATGAAAAAATAATTCAAAAAATGATTGATCAACTTAATCGATGAACAAAACAAAAAAAAAATTATATCTTTTCGTTTTTTTGGATTTCATTTTATTATAATCATTAGTAGTTCCTTTGATTAAAATCGATCATTTGGAATTTTTGGATATAGTGTCGATTCTTGATTTGGTGGTAAATAATTCATATTGGTAATACCAGGTGCCATATGAGTTGGTACTTGTTGATAATTTGGTATCATAGCAGGTGCTGATGGTTGATATGGATTAGAAGAAATTGTATAAGGTGGATGTCCATAAAGCATTGTCGGTGGTACTGATTGTTGATAAACGGGAGCCATAACAGCATCAGGTGCTGCATGCATTTGACGTTGACCAGCTCGTGATGCTCGTGAAACAACAACACCATATAAAATAACATATATTAAGCATGTAGTTGCCATAATAACACCAGCAGCTAACTGAGCTTTAATTAATGCTAAACGAGTTTTTCCACAACTCTCTGAATAATCATCAAAAATACAACTCCATGATAAATCTACATCATTTAGCCAGGTTAATCGGTTACATATATCTCTAGTAAAAAAGCAATCATTTGGTCGTCGAATAAATACAATATTAAGTGCAATTAGAACAATTGCAAAAATGAATGAAATAAAATTTTGTACAAGAGCATGTGTAGCACAACTTCGTCGACGACAGCAACATACTAAAATATAGAAAATGCTAAAATAAATCTATAATTCATATTCAATCTATACCAGCAGCAAACATTGAAATCCATAAAATAGTAAATGGTATTGATGCCCAAAATCCAACAAATAAATTTGTTAAACGAATATTATTTACAATATGTCCAATTTCAAGACCGATAATACTAAATGTAGTTAACATTTGAATAACACCTAATACAGCTACAATTGATAAAGGAAATCTATCATTGAAACGTTGTTCTTGTGCATAGTATACTCTTGAATATTGTTGATACATTGTCAGAGTTTATCAATCGAGAACGTTGAATAAAGCAAAAAAAAAAAAGGGGAATGAATCCATTGAATTATTCTCATATCCGTTTTTTTTTTGCGACATACGATCTCCATCTGTAAAATGTAGGCGATGCGATGTAGATTTTCTTTCAATGTCAATTTGATCAGTGCTTGCAAGAACAAAAAAAAAGCATGGTAAAAATTTTCAGTTCCAATAAAAAAAAAACACGGCACATTATGACAATTCACGAGTCAACGGAACTGATAAGAAAGAAAATTTTATCCGTATCATGTTTTCTCTTTTTTCCTTGAATATATTTGCATATATAACTTTGAAACAGGTAATAATAAAGATTATTCAATTAATCATCTATTGAATATATCAAATAAATATCTTTCATATTTGTATCAAGGATTAAGAAAGCTTTTTTTTTTTTTGATTTCATGCTTGATAGCTTACATGTATTGTAGATGCAATAGTAAATGATTCATTATCATGAGCAAAAAAACAAAATAATATCTGAAGCTGTTTATTTACTTGTGTAGCTTGCTGATAAAGCAAAACACAAGGTCAATTCATAGTAACAGTAGCATAGAAATCATATTAATACTAAGGAATGTCTATCAATATAGGCTATCTGAATAACAAAAAATAAGCAATGTGCTTGTATATAAAAGAAAAAAAAAAACCAAAACGAAAAAAGCGTGAAATCAAGATATGATCTGTAGCTCTATTGAATCATACTGATGATTTATAGTTATTATTAACCTTTTGCCATATGTGTATAATTTATACAGATCAATAGAACTCTAGCTTGTGTACTTTTAAAAAGAAAAAATAAATATTTTAAAAAAATTGATTTCTACAAATATCATCTACTAAACAATTACAATATCATTCAGAAAAATAAAATTGAACAAGAAATTCAACAATATATTTTTGTCTTAACTCGAAGTTTACATCGTTAGTCTAACTTTCTCTTCCTAATAATTCAATTTAGAAATCAAACGTAATGACAACAATTTGATTATTAGTTCGAACATTGGATATTTACTGTCTAAGCTTCAGTTTATTTTTCTATTAGTGACAAATTATACGCAAACAACTGTTTATGTGATGAAGTTACTTGAAATGAAGTTAGATTTATTCAATTTTATCAAGTGAATATTATGATTTGCTATTTGGATTGTGAATAGTAAAAACATCTTGAAAATAATCAGTTTATTAGATTAAAAATGATTTTTGTAAGCGATGACAATAAGACTGATTGATTTTGAACAAATTTAATATACATTTATCTTTTTATATGTTTTTGTTAAAAAAAAAAATTCTCGTGTTTTTGTTCAGCATCACGAGTTAGCAATTCAAGGAAGAGATAAGCTAGAGAATTATATTACTATTATGTTTTCCTCATTTTTCTTTTTGTTTTGTTATACATTTACATATATAACTTAGAAATATGTACCGACAAAAATTACTCATTTTGTCATCTAGTGAATAATTCAAATACATGATTTGCGCCATTTTTAAATGATTTAGAAACATTTTTTGACGTCATACCTGATAGCTCACATGAATTGTACGCACTATAATAACTGATTGGTTTTCATAACGAAAAAGAATATTACATTAGAAGCTGTTTTTTTATTCTTATAGCTCATCAATCAAACTAAAAATGTGATCCGTTGATACTAAAAATGAATAAAAATCATATTGACACCAAAAAATGGCCATCATTCACGCCTATGCAAAGCACGAGCAATAGGTAAGATGATTGTGTATCAGAAAAAAAAAAGTAAATGTACAAAATAAGGACGTTTTGTATAGCCTTGTCGAATCATATTGATGATTTATTATTATTATTAATATTGTTCTAAGCGTGAATAATTTATATTGACAAATAATACTAGCTAGTTTGTTTAACAGGAAAAATAAATATTACAAAAACATATTGATTTCTACAAATGTCGTCTACTGAACAATCACATAAACATTCAGAAAAACGAAATAGTAGGTGATGATTATATTATTTTTTATTTATTAAATAAATAATTCTTCTTTCTGCTTAAAAGACAAAAACAAATGTCGTTTGCATTTACGTCATCTCTGTTTGCATCGTCATACCAAATCTGTCTCAAATTTTCTGAATATACGCACGAATGTATCCAGTGATGCTGAAACAAGTCAACCATCTAAAACTTTAACTGAACAAGAAATTCAACAACGTCAACTTATTCAACAATATATTTTTTCTAAACTTGAAGCTTATGCTAATAAATCACGTATTTGGCAATTAACACATTGCTC